>CAIGRP010036305.1:0-79176 GCA_903798385.1 Fraxinus cuspidata
TTTTGAAAATTTTATAACTATGATTGCAATTATTTTATTTTATTTTTGTTTCATTTGAATAGAAGGGTAAAATCGTTATTTTATTGGAAAAATATTGAAAATGACCCTTTGCGTAATGAAATGTGGAAGGTAAGGGTGAAAATGCCAAAAAATGAAAGGAATGGACGTTTTGCACAATAACATTGAAAGGTAAGTACGTTTTGTGCTATTTACCCATTCTTGTTATGATATCCCTTTCTTTTTTTTTTCCAAAAATGGGTAGAATTCCCATCTATTAGTAATCTCTATAAATTAAATAAACAAGATTTATCCAATTATGAATTTTGTGATTTGACCATATCAACCTAAACCCTAAACCGTCCTAGGCCAGGTGCACTCAACCAAGCCATCACAACTTTCGTTCCAATTTTTCCAACTACAAAGCGTAGTAAGGATTTTTAAAATTAGTTTTGGCTCAATTCTATGAAAACTCTCAGTTCTCTCGTCACCTCACTCAATTCTACTATGTAAACTCAAGTTGAGGCTATCTTGGCTCTTTGTCATCTCATGCAATTCCACAGCGAGAACCTGAGTCCAGACGCTGCAAGATAGCCAAGAAAGTGGTCAATTTATACATAAATAAATTGACTTTTAAAGAGAAGTGAAAAAAGAATAATAATAATTCGTTCTTGACAGGGGGTGTAATTTGTTAACCAACACCCGCCAAAAACCCTTCACTCATCTCTATGTGCTCCACCTTCAGCTTCAGATCACAAGTCTCCAGCCTTTGGTTCACAAATTCTGTTGTTTTTCTTCGTCACTTCACCGAATGAACAAGGGGAAAACCCCTCAACGTCTCAACAAATTAACACGACTCACAAATTCCACAAAAACCATCGAAAAGTCCACTAAAGTCAAACGCAAACCAAAACGAAAGAACAATTCAAAAATTCAAGAAAATGGTGGAATGATACCTCCAGCATCACAATCTCCATCGTCTTTATGCTACGATAAATGGGCAATCTTGGGTCCTGATTTCTACCAAATTGATGCCGTTGACCTTGCCCCACGTTTGCTGGGCAAGTTTCTCAAGAAAGATGACGTTGTTCTTCAGATAACCGAGGTGATATTCTACTTTTTATTTTTTCCCTTCTTAAACGGGTTGTTTGATTAAACTATTTATGTATATATGTGCTTATATTGGCCGTTAAATTGATTTCGGGTTAACGTGATTGTGTATATATATGTATTTATGTATGGGTTAATGACTTAATGTATACAATAGGTGGAAGCTTACAGGCCTAATGATTCAGCTTGCCACGCCCGATTTGGCATTACATCAAGAACTGCCCCTGTTGTAAGATGATATTCCTCTTATTTCCATTCTGCTTTACTTTTGTTTTTCTTCATTTACTTATATATATATAGGAAAAGACAGTTTGGGCTGATTTTGAAAATGGCCTACTGCATTATTAGTTTTTAAATGGTCGATGGCTACAGATGGTGGTATCCTAGGGATATTACAATGATTTCTTACAAATGCCCCTCGATGGGACCCCCTTGATGAGACCTAAATGCTTAAGCTATATGTAAACAAACGAAGTTCTGTGGAAGAGTTCAGATTTTCTGCTGGAGAAAAGGTTAAATTAAAGGAAGGGACCCTAAATGTGCAGTCATGATGTCCAAAATAGATAATTCCAGGGAAGAATGAGAATTGAAAAGTCGATTATGTGTGACCGTTTTGAATTGAGCCAAATTTCGTTGCAATTGCATATTCTCACAGAACAGAATAGGAAAAGGAGAGCAATCATTCCAAATGCTTCATCTCAACAATTTTTTATATTGCTAATTGCTTCACAGTGTAGGGTATTTTGAGTTGTCTTAGGAGTAGTGCCACTTCCATGGCCACAGAGGCCATGAGCTGAACAATGCTAAACAGCTGTTGATTAAGTTGGAAATAAGTTATAGCTGAAGCTTTTACTTTGGGTTCGTCATCTTTATACGTCTTTGAACATTGTTTTGTGAATTTCAATCATGTCACTTGATTTTCTATAGAACATTTCTATGATGCTAAAATATCCTTGCCTGCCTATTTGCATTCCTAAATTATTTTTGTTGTTTACCAATATGTTTCACTTCGAATGTTCCCTTTGAGTCCCCAAACTCTATTTTTATATACAATGTCAATCAGTTGGACTTAATAGGATTGTGGAACAATTGATCCCCTGATAGCACTTCTGGTACAAAGAGATGAATGGCACAGAGAACAGTGTAAATATGTAAATGCAATACTTTCCGTGTCTTTTGTGTTTTTTTCTCATTGGTAATAATGGTTGCAGAAACAGAGAAATTCAACTGAAAGCAAAATATATCAGAAGCTTTCATTTAAAGCCATAAAGGTCACTCTTCATTGTGGTGTGCATATGCCGCATTGATAATTCAAAACATGGGAATTCAGGACAGTATCAGCCCTGAGAAGTATTTGATACAACAATATTAGAAATGACTTATATTCTTTGACATACAAGAGGTTACATGGTAAATTTTCTAATTATATCCTAATTCTTTACTGTAATAGTTTGGACCAGGAGGACACACATATGTTTATCTTTGCTATGGTCTCCATACCATGCTTAATGTTGTGGCAGACAAGGAAGGGGTTGGAGCTGCTGTCCTCATTCGTTCATGTGCTCCTGTTAGTGGTAATTTTGGATAAGCAATTCAGTCAATTCTTATGATATATATATATTTTTTAATCTTTTGCATCCTTTTGCCTATGCTGCTTCATCTCTCCCTAAATTTTTCCATCGTGGCAATCAATGCCATGAACTATGGACATCCTATATTCAATGACTTTCTGACTAATATGGGCAACTTTTTCATGGATCTCATTTCAGGTAAGTATTAGTATCTTAATGTTGTATAAAATCTTAACTGAAGTTGGTTGGAAAAGTTCCTGGTCTGCAACTGCAAGTTTTCATTATTTCCAGAGCTTATTTTGAACAAATTGCACGGTTAAAATTTCAATAATGGATTTCTTTCTATTTAAGGAATGGAAACAATTCAGCAGCGTCGTGGTTTAAAAACTGTGAAGCCGGTTCTCCTTACAGGGCCTGGAAAGGTGAATTATGATCTTATCTTCGTATGTGTTCGCTTCTTGATTCGGCCACATAATATTTTGTCTTCAACCAAGCAGCAAATTGTATAACTGATTTGCAATTATTGAGGCATCATTCCTATACTTCATTATTTTTTTACTAGAGTCACTTCATGCTGCATCTATCAGTAATCGTGCAATGGACCAGTGGTAACATATAAATATTTGCGGAAGTCGCTTGTTTTCTTCCTCTTGAGTTTTACGGAGATGCAACCACTTGGCACTAAAGCTATAGCTGATGGAGACGTGCAATCCACCATATATTACCCAGAAGCAGGCCCGGGAATCCACCCCAAGCCCACTCCGTTTGGCCCTCTGCAAAGGACACATTATAAAAGCGCTATTGGGCCATTCTCGTATAGCAGCAATAGGCCCACTCCCGTTTCAAGTATGCAGGAGCATTATAAACCCACTCAATGGAAATGCTCCAGCATTAACTCGAACACGGGACATCCAGCTTCAACCATTTTGCCTGAAAGTTATAGATGTTGGGAGGTGGAATCCACCCTATATATCGGAGAATCAGGCATAAGAATCCACCCTAAGCCCACTCGTTTGTGCCTCAATTCGAAGAACACCTTAGGAAGGCGTTATTGGGTCATTCCCATATAGCAACAATAGGCCCACGCCGTTTCAAGCATACTCTTTCATTAAGTTACCTTTTAAACCGCTAAGAGACTCTTTCATTAGGATTACACTTGGGATTAAATGAGTCCTCGAATCATTGGTAACAGCTGATCAAGAAACGCAACTTATCAATGCCTTCCTCTGTGTTCTGGTCAATTCTTGATGTAAATGCAACTGAATGTATTCTTCCCTGTAACATACTATGTTAAGGATTATTTTCTCCCTACAGATTATCATGGACAAAGTCAATAAAATTCGGGTTGATTTATGCAAGCTAGTAAAAGTGGATGTAATGATTGCTCTTTAAAGTATTTAACGGAAGAAAATTCAGTCACCTTAGATGCGACTTATTTTGTATCCCTTCTATCTAAAGTGACAGTTACCATTGTCACATTCTCTTTGGTGGTTCTTTAGTCCTTTCACCTTAGTTCTGGTCCTGATCTGTTTTGCTGCTCCTATATGAGTATTATCATTAGCTGTATATGTATAATGTTAATACATTATTTGGGCGGGGGGACTATGATTATTTTATTTCTCATTAGGAGGCACTAATTGCAGTGTGCACGGAATTCAAAGGTACAAGTTTTGCACATATCTTTATGCAAGAATCATTCGACAAATGCCTTTGGTTCAGGAGATGGTAATTTTGTAAACATGTGTAATATATGCTTGCTTTTATTTAACTATTTCACTTCCTTTTCTAGGTTGGACAAGCATTAGGAATTTCAACCGAGTGGTCTAACCATCCTCTTTTTACACTCGGTAAGCTATCTGTAATTTCTTTCCGAATTAATATGCATTAAAGGATTCTGACTGACTGAAAGAGAATGGCTTAGGTGGTTTGGAACTCTTAGATGGACCAGAGCCAGAAAAGATACTAGTTGGTCCAAGAGTCGGAATAGAGTATGCATTACCCGAGCATGTCACTGCATTGTGGAGATTCGCAATGCCTGATACTCCATGGATAAGTGCTCCTAAAAACACTCTCAGAGCTCCATAACTTGGAATTTAGCGATTTGCTAAATATGCTCGTTCACATCAACTCTTATTATGTAATTTATTATTAATCTATCAACCTGCAGGCCTGTAAGCATTCTCAAAGTTGTAAAGGTATATTCGAAGAATAGTAGGACTATAATGCTAAAAAAGTAAAAATTGGGAACCAAATGCTACGGAAAACTAAAGGTTGAGGTCCTCCGATGTAATTTTTTATATATGATTTTTATTTGATTTGTGGAGCTTATATGCAGACAAGTAGAACTATCGCAAATAAGGAACAACAAATCCATTTGTTTTGATTCATTTTACCTCCCAAACATGCGCTAAATAGATTAGCGTTAGTCTTGATATCGAATACATGATATTTGTTACACGTGGGAGTAATTGTCGAGAAGTAATTTTATTTAAGATGCTTCAATGTCATGATATTTGTGTTACTGTGTAGTTATTCAAATATTGCCATTGTAAAATCAAGAAAAAATATATGAGCCAAAAGTGCAAGCAAAAGTGCACACTCCATTCCCAAATAAGATAGAAGACAATTCTTTTTGCAAGTATCAAGACCACACCCATTAGTACTTAGTATTGTTCTGCATCTTTTCAGGGCATCCACTTCAACTGCTACAAATGCAACTGAAAATATGAGAGGAGAAAGGAATTTATAATTTCTTTTCAATTATAATTGATCTGTCGTGTTTAGTACGTAATATTGCAAAGGAAAGACAAACCTGAAAGGACGAGGAGAAGAACCCACAAGGAAGAACACGAAAAAAACTTGGTCATCTTTCACAAAAGTCTAATGCATGAACTCTTTCAATTGTTACTTTGTTGGATAATTGATGTTGTACATTGATCTTATTCGTGTGGTACTTTAATAGTTTGGAAATTGCTTCTCAAATTAATGAAATCTATGTGATTCCAATAAATCCCAATCTGCAATAAAGAAATTACTAAAAAATTATTGATTGTCAACTCAAATTTACCATTTTTGTGATTTTACATATAACTTGTTCAAAAAATATGAAGAAAACTTCTAAAATTGATTAAATTTAATTACAATACAATAAGTTAAAAAAATAAAAAAATTAATGATTTGCTGAACTAATAATACATTGCCATATACTCGTTGAAAAAATATCTGAAAAAATAAAAATAAAATATGATTGTTATAAATCTCATATGCAATTTAGTAACTAAAAGTTGATAATTGGTAATCCAAATTTACGGAATCTCCTATTAGGGGAAAAAAAAAAACTGTCAAACCATCAAATAAATTAGAAACTGAGATTTTGAAACAGTTGGTGGACTTGTCAACATTTCGATTTAAAACAAATCAAACCGTTTAGAAATAGAAGGGTGTAAGTTTCAAAAGTTAAAAACCGCTTAAAACTAAATTGAAATATTCATCCAATTTATTAAAAAAAAATACTTATTTTATCTAAGATATATGATTTATTAATTCAATTTTATATTTCAACAAATTTACTTGCTAGTTGATTGCTATTGGTTCTTCAAAAAATATAATGATTTATAACAATATTTACTCATCTATTTCAGAAATAATGAATTTTGAAAGCTAAAATTTTATATTTGAACTTGTATTATTATTATTATTATTATTATTATTATTATTATTATTATTATTATTATTATTATTATTATGTTTTAAGCTTGTATTGAAACAATTATACAAATATTGTAACATTTATGATTAGAATGTCTCAGTTTAAATATTATATTGAGATTTTTAGTATATATAAGTTTTAATTGGTTCAAAATGCAAATTTTGAAAATAAATGCATGCTAAAATTAATTTTGCGTATTAGGTAACACTAACAGAAAGCGAAATTCATAATTTTAATTTAATCAGAAAATTGATGCCCGATCTAATTTGAATAAATGTTTACATTGGAGTAACAAATTAAATTTGATTTTCAAAAATGACAATTTATACCGTTATATATTTTTGAAAAAATAATCAAAAAGTTGAGTTTCAAATTACAAAAAGGATATCTTTTATAAAATAAATGCGAATATTGAATTTCATTAGAACAAAAACTTAATTTTGAACTCCAGCAGCCAATCCTACTGTTACTCGTTGTGTTAAAATATATATTTCTATTTGAAGGAGAAAAATGGATGAAACTAACTTTTGCATTATCGTAATTTATCTGAGACACCGGTCGCAAGATACAAAGGAGCTATAGCAAAACATCCCACAAAGGGATACACGCACAGGGGAGAATGACCTATGATTCTTACACTCACTTTCTTTGTTCTGAGCTACCATTTCCGAAATTATTCTTTGAACAGACCTGCAGGAACCAAATAATACTCATTAGTGGAAAACTTTCTGGTGAATAGGGTGATGTGTCAAGGATTATATTTTTCGACACCTGACTGATATCGAGAAACTCGCTAATATTGCCTAAGTAGACAGGACACTACACCATGAAAAATTTCTATTCGTTTTAAAGTGGAAAAATGTTGAAGGATGCAATCCCAACAATTGAGCTTCTATGCAAGTTTTAGGCCGTTTGTAGAACTGGCACCAGGAAAAATAAACCAAAACAGAACAATGAAAGTTCATAACATGGTTTTGATTACTGTCTTATGTTGTCTAGTTAATTTCAGATGTTTCCACAAGGAACCTGAACAATTTATTGACAAAAAAAAAATGCTGTATCTATTTTGTTGAAAACAATTAGAAGCCTTCTTCTATGTTGGGTGTATCAGCAACTGAAAAAAAAAAAAAAACGCCAGTTGTTGATGGTTCTTATTGAAAACAAACTGACACGCCTAACCAGATTGTCAGGTCAAAACTTCCGCCAGATTTATTTACAGTTGCAAAACAAAGGGGAATGCAGGAGAAGGGAGGATGGCAAACAGTAAAGAACGCTAATAAAAAAAATTGGCTCACCATTTGAAGAAAGAGAACCATTTTACCTATTGTCAGCGCCTAGTTCTAGGCTTGCATCGGAATCCAGCTAAGAGTGCAATATGATCTGAAGACCACCCAGGAGAAGGAAGTGCGGTATCCTTTCGCAAGCTATCCTCATCCAAGAGCTACAATAGAGACTCCACAGTTAAGGAATCAGCTGAAAGCACACAAAAGCTCTTAATAAATATCATATGTTCACCATAATGAGAAATCATATATTCAGAAGGTTGAACACGAAAAAAATAAAAACAGAGGAAACGAAATGATAATAAATTTTAACAATTTAAGCAACAAAATACCACGTAACATTATCAATGCAAATACTTAACATCAAAAAATGCAATAAATCTCGTGCATACCTGAGTAAAATATGTAATCACGAGTACCGATGAAATCTCTAGTGCAGTTTGTAAACAAGGGCTCATTTGTAGCAGGATCCATTCTCCTCCTCTGCTCTAGACCAAGACCAGTTGCAACTCTTGCAAATGATGAGTATGCACTTACCTGTGGAGTAAATGTAACAAGGAGACTTATTAAGCAGATGCACATAAATCCATGTCATGACCACGATTATCAAATATTTGAAAATTTCAAAAAGCCAATACCAATGGCAGTTGATGTGTTAGTTTTGCAGAAGGGCGAAGAATTCCAAGTGGATCTAGTGCTAAATCTGGATGCAGTGGATCAACTTTCCCCATGGCAAGGAGGGCATGAGGAGCACTGCATTTTAGGATTGAACCAAATACAGTAATTAAAGCTAGTTTAGATTTACTACGAAAATATGCAAGTCCCAAAGGTGACCATGTAACAAAAAGTGAACAGCAACACACCTTCCAGAAACAGAGTTAAAATCCCCACACACCAACATTGGGATGTCTGCACTGGCAGCAATTTTTTCCAATCCTTTCAATAGTGTGTGAACCTGATACGAATGAGAAAAATAGAGACTTCAAAATCTAAACTTTAACTGGAGTTAAACGACGTATTCAAATAAAGGATCTAGTTGAAAAGACCTGCCAAAACTTCACATCCTTCAAATCTTGATGCATATTTACATGTGTGTTTGCCTGTGTTCAGAAAAGTAAGAAAAATACAGGTCATGAAATGCTCAAGTACTCATATAAAATGTGCGCGGCGTAGAAACTAAACAAGAATGAGGATACAAATAAAATTTGAACACTGATGTAGAAGAGGAAGTTACTAACGAATCACATATTATTTGAATAAAAAATCGACATATCAATAAAGAATTATAGGAAAAAATTCCTAGAAACTCTACAAAGCTAAGAGAGAAACAAACAATGCAAGAAATAATATATTCGCTACTATTATCATGTTAAGAACACAAGTAACCAACAAAGAGGACGGCATTTGGAGAACTAAAACACAAATAGTAAGCCTAAGCTATTATTACAATAGTACAAGGATGAAAAGAAATTTACTTTGATGTTCCACAAAATATACTAGGCAGAACAATAGAGAATCTAAATGGCACTCTAGCTGATATTTCTGCCTCCTTTTGTTATGTGAGATTGTCTTCCACACCTCGCTTAACATGTCGTCAGCCTGAGGAAAAGCATTGTTTAAAAATCCCAATTGATGCCCGTCTTAAAACTCAACTCAGAGTGAGACGAAAAAAAAAAAAGCCTCGTGGCACTGATCATAAGTAACTTTTTTGAGGCCCCGCCTCAAGGCATTGATTATGAGACGTGCACCCTTTAATTCTCGAGACTAATTTACCTTGCTTTACATGTAGAAATACAAAAATATTAGAAATTTTGATTGACCCACTTTGTGAGTAGTCCACAACCCCTCTATTCCAAAAAGAGCCACGAAGTAATCCAGTATGTTTTCTCATTTATTTGCTTAATATTTCTTTTCAAGATGGAGATAATGGTCCCCCTCTAATTCAGTATTAGACAACATGTGCTGAAGAGTCGAGCCCAGCAAGAATTGAATAGTCATGATTGGCTAATACGTAGGCCAACGTTTAAAAAGAAGAAGAAGGAATCAGCTGTGCAATTGATGGCAGTGATATCGAAAACATATAAATGCAATGACAAAATCAGAAATTTATTCCCAATATCTTACCACACAAACAAGCTGGCGTTTCCCAGGGTTGTCGATGCCCAGGTTACAGAATTTGGCCTCTAGAACAGAAATTAGTGCAACATTATCCTATATGGAAAAAGGTGTCAAAAATTTCCATTTAAAAGAAAGAGGCAAAGCTATGAGGCTCAAGGGAAGACAGATGAGCTTTTAAAGTCATGTTACTGTACCGTTACCAATCTATTTAGGGCAGTTTTTTTCTGAGAACTTGGAACCACAGCCTCAGTCAGAAATTGTGCGGCTTTGTTAAATTCAACCTACACGACAGATATTAGCATACCTATGATTAAAACGACAAGAAAGGAGCTAATTAATACAATACAAATGTAATATTTCCACCTCATATTTTTTGACATGTGAGAATTTATCCCGACGGAAGAAGGTAGCACAACCATCAACAGTGTTGATATCTCCACTATAAACCTGCAAACAACAATAGCATCATATATCAGTTATAGAAAAATTTCATGTGACAGGTCAATAGATGGTTTCACCAACCTCTGCAGTTTTCCTTTTAAACAGAGCTTGATAACCATGTTTGTCTAGCTCAGCTGCAAAGAATTCCTCAAAGTGATCACTTTGAACCTGACGAACGTAATGTCCAAAACCACACATCATCTTTATATATCATTTTTTAGCATGGATGACGAGAAAAATCACAGACCACAATGTTCTCTTACAGTGCAAAAATAATACTCCTGTAGCCTAACATGGAGGAGAAGCCATCTCTACTTAGAAGAAAATTGGCTCTACCTGATAAAATGGGTTTCTGGAAAATAATTATTTAATTAAAGCTTAAGCAAAGACCAGTCAAGAAATATTTGGTTTTGCCTTTCATTGAATGAGAGTAGAAGTGCTATCTTAAATTTTGTACAAGAAAGATATGAAGTGCATGCTTCAACTTCATTCGAAAACTGAAAATGACTACTGAACTACAATAGAATGGCTTAACAAGAATGGCATAGATTATTATTTAACATTCAAAATCATGTGGATGCTATAACTTTAGAGGAGGAGGAGAAGAAGATCTTAAGTTTTAAATTCTTGCATCAAAACCTTTTCCAGTGTTCCACCAACTATAATAGTAACAGTAGTTAAATCTCTCATGAAGTGTATTTCTAGAGCTTCAGTAAAGCACAAGGCAATTTCTCATGTTATTATGTACCTCTTGAAGACAAACAATGTCTGCACGGTAGCCAACTATTTCTCGCAATAGATTTTGCCTACGGTAAGTCCAAGAAAGAGCCCAAGGAGGAAAATAACTGTATCATTCGCTTGTAGCGTATACTTCTGATAAAATGTTGTATGAGAGCACCGTAAATGTTCCTACAGATGAAATACGACCATCCATGTCTAAATTCCCTGGCGCATCAATGCCACTCACCAGAATCAAGCGACGGGGAATGGGAGATGGAGCTGGAATCACACGGGAAGTCATTATTGTACTTGAAAATGCCAGAGCCGATTTTGTCTCAGCATCCACAACAACACACTCAAACCTAAGAACATGGCCAATATCATCAGCCGTTGGTGTATATGTCTTCAAGCGTCCGACTTCAAACAGTGTTTCACCACCACTCCTCTGAATAGCAGCAGGATACAAAGTTGTGCTGTTCTCCAAGCTGGAACTTGACTGTGATGCAGACAAGCTCATACTAACCACATCAGTTCCTGTATTACCTTGACCATTAAAGCGTGCAAAAGTTTCTTCCTCCTCATTTCCATTTTCATTTGCAGCACGCTCATGAAGGAGACGATGATGTTGCCATGCATATGAAAAAAACTTGGACGAGCAATGGTAACTTTTAGAAACCGGTATTTTGGCTTTAGCACATCCAATACACTGTAATGTAGCTTGCTCTGACGGGTGTACACTACAGACTGCAACCTTTTTATCACTTTGTACGCGGTACCTGCATAATAAACCATTTACTTGTACCTCATGATACTATCATGAAACACCACGCGTAAAAGATGGACCCAATTGATTCTGTCACCAAAATGTATCAAGACCCACAAACCACACCCATTCATGAATACAACAGGGCAAAAAGTCGATGATAGTAAAATGATATATGATGAGACAGGCGGAAGAACAGCATTTCCATACATGTAGCGATTGAATTTTCTTTGGAGCTGAATATTTAGTGGCTAGAGTGTCACCCAGGGAAATGAAATAGCAATTATCCATTTCCAGTAAATGTCGGACATCATAAGTCTATTTAAAGCCGCTATCTCCAAATCCCCATTAACTATTGAAGCCACCAAAGATTTTATGCTAGGAACTAATTACACATTATTCTCAACAAGAGTATGAACAATGACACTGAGATGTAGCTAACAAAAATTATTATGTTAATCTTTTCCATGAAGATCATTATGTTGTGTTCAAACATAGTGAGAGATAGAAGTCCAAAAGAAAATATAAGAGAGTACAAAAATCACATGCATAGATATTCCGAGGAAAGAACACAAGATATTAACTGCAGACATTTAGACAAGTGAAATTATTTCCCAACAGCAGGCAAAACCAATAAAATGAAAATTAGGGAGCAGCAGCCATAACTGATAAGGCAACACATTTCAATTGAAAGCATGCAAACCTGCAGTAAAAAGAGCTTTAAAAAAATAAACAGGAAAAAGCAATTAGAGAAACCCTTAACCATTATCGCAGGGTATGCTTTTCCAACTGAATACCCAGTCTGATATCATGGTTTTTGTCTTTGTGTCTCCCTATAATCTATCGGATTGGAATTAACAGCATATGACTTTCCACAATCTTCACACTCATTTTCCAATATGAATTCTCGAGTAATAAAAAATTATGTTATAAACGTTCTTGGCTGTCTTACTTATATCAAAAACTAATCATACAAAGTTAACCGAGTTTCGAGAATTAGCAATAAAAAATTTATCAGCAAAGACTGGTGCTTAAAGTCCGACGAGCGTGTACACAGCAAAACAAGAGACCCCGTAATCAAATGGAAATACCTCTAAGCATTCGATTAAGAAGGAAAGTTCACGATAAGAAAAAATTATAAGAAACTAACCATCTGTATTTCAAGAAGTGGCCATCGAGGGGATTGGACTCATTTACATCCTCAGTGATGACAGAATTGTCGGGCCGCTTCAAGAGCATGTACGGCGTCAGCTCGCACCCTACTATCGGAATGTCCGACGGAAGGTGCAACCGAAGCACACTCAACATTTTCTACATAGCTCTCTAGATTTCAATGGTACAAACTCTTCTCCTGCCACCGTTCCTTCAAACCTTACCCCAAAGAAAGCGAAAACCAAATATTCAAGCACCAAAAGCTGGCGGACTTGTGGCGTATTCGCCATCACCTGTCTCCGGCGCCAAACGCCAGTCTTGCGCTCTGTCTCTCTCTATTAAAACCCTAAATAATAAAATTCAGAATAATTAAACAAATATAGCCCAGTGAAGATCTACAGAAATTGAGGGGAATTGAATCGAAATGCAGAGAATGAGTAATTTAGAGGGAATCGATCGATGCGCGTATGTGTTGCATGTAAACTTTGCAATATATAGAGAGAGAACTAAAGTGGTCGATTGATCAATTAAGAGTTTTACAAATAGAGTGAGTGGGAGAATATGAAAGGAGGGATGTGTCTGTGTGCGACTTTCTTCAGTTTTACAAAATTTATAATCTATTATTTCCTATATATAATTATTATTTTTAAAAATCCGATTTTCTCCAGCTTTAACTATTTTTTTCCTAAAAAACTTAAAAGTAGTGTATTGAAGATAAATTACAAGTGAGATCGTGAAGAACATCTCGTTGAAAAATAATTTTTCTAATGGGAGGTTTTCGGCAATTGATGAAAATTTTGTCGAGTAATAATATTCATCCCCACAGGGGTTGAGCTCCAGTCTATATGGCAATTACATGACATTAAATGAATTAAATGATAGACTCAATTAAATATAAAATTCAGTGGAGATGAATAACATTATTCATTTTTGTTATTATTTAGCTATAGATTTATTTAAGTAACTTCTTTAATTTATTCAGTAAAAATTTATCGAATGTTTTAATACTGGAAGGTTTTTGTACTATAACAACGAGACTTAAATATTATGCAAAACTTGAATTGATTTTTAGAGAAAAGGAAGCCATAGGATGGAATTGCTTTGAATAGAATCAAACAAAATAGATGGAAGGCAATTTTAGCTTAAATTCCTCCACAGATTGTGCGGTAGTGGGGGATAAGTTTAGTTCACCTGTCTAATTAATTCCCGCCCACGAAGGACTGTTGAAGTTTTATCTAGTATTAACAATTCATAATTTATGCATTCAATTTTTTTAAATCATTATTTGTATTTTACTATATATAAAGTATAGTTAAGATTATTAATAAATATAATTGACATTTTAACTCCCATTTTTCAGTATCGGTTAATTTTAATTATAAAAAAAGGAAGATAGTTGCAGCAAAAACCTTAAACCTTTGAAATATTAGTAGAGTCGTAGACTTTTCCAAACATTTGATTTGTTGTAATCGTCATCCTTAACATTTTCAAACGTTGCAAGTAATGCTCATTTGAAAGTTAAGTTTGATCATATTTTAATCAATTAAAGGGGGCAAAATAGTAAAAATCTATTAAAATAATTAAATAAAGGGATAATTGAATAAAAAACTTAAAAGAAAAGTAAACACCATCCCCATCCCCATCCCCTCCACTACACACATCCCACTCCTAACTCACAAAATCACCCCCAAACAAAAATTCACCCAATTCTAATTCGTCTCTCACTATCGGCGCCAACGAAAATCGTCGAAACCAACACAAACCACCGACGCCAACACCCATCGGAGATCAATAAATTTTTTGAGAAGGCAAGTGGTTGAAAATTTTGGAGAAGTGCAGTAGGATTTTTGGCTTCGTGTATCTTCAAGGGCAAAAGAAGTATTCTTCAGTAAATCTTGTAGAGGACTGTAGTACCATTTTGTAAACATTGTCACAAATATAAGTTTGACATGAAAACAGATAGTCAAACATTTATTTAGAATATTTAATAGTCCTTGTTAGAATAAACAATCAAGCTATTTTCAACATTTTGTGAGTCTTTATTATTCTAAATTTTAAAATATATTATTTTGTGTTGGGGGTGTGATACCACTGGTGTGGGAGATATTTTTTTTGATGGCTTTGGAGGCGGCAAGGTGGTGGTTAAAGAAGTGAAGTGCGACGGTTCCATTTAGGCTTTTCATTTTTTTGATTATTCAATTCTTGGAGTGATTGTTCTTGGTTTAGCAAGGAATTGGTGGTGGTGATTTAGGGCGATGGGCGTGGCGACGACAGATTTCTAGTTTTGGATTGATGTGTTGACTTGTGAGGGTGAAGAAAATACATTTTCCTTTTTCTTTACTTTTTTTATTTTTTGTTTTGATTTAACTTTTTAATTATTTTATGGGAAAAATATAGTAAGTTACCATTTTGTCATCCCCTATTTTAGTAGAAAGTGGTTAATTTTTTTATTTTGGTGGTCAACTAACGAAAAATAGATGAAAACCATCCAAAATGGCCTCACTTGCAACGTTTGGAAACGTTATGGGTAACAACCGTAATAAATCAAAAGTTCGAGAAAAGACTATTAACGTTTCAAAGGTTTGAAGCTTTTGCTACAATTATCCCTAAAAAAATGTACATAAATCACAACCCATTACCTTGGAGATGCTTTGACAAACTAAACTAAATTGTACCTAAATCAAATTCAAGCATCATGGAGCTCAACGAGAACAACAAATTCCCTGAGATCAAATCTTTCTTCCATTCCTGATGAGCATCGAAGCTATCTTACCTTAATGTTTCTTGGTGACATCACACTTCATATTGGCAATCTATGCTATTGATTGAATTCGTCAAAAAATTTCAAAATAGAAAAGTATGGAGGGATAAGAATAGGTTCAAATGTAAAAATCACTTGATGACTTCAATCAACCGGCCAATAACATTCTAAATAAAAAAGAAATCAATTAGCCGCCCAAAAACACTTGAAAAAGGCCTTCAGGGAAAAACAAGAAAATATATACTAGAGGCGAAGGATGACAAAAACAAAATTTACTTGTTTCAAACTATAATGAGCAATTGATCCAAGGCACATCAGGGGCTAATAACAAAAAGAAAAGTTCAGGCAGTAGCAATGAAAACCTACAAAAGCATCCAATAACACTAAAAAGTAAAAACCCATAAAAGCAAACACATCGAATATTAAATAAAAAAGTTTTTATGTCATTCAAATACAAAATTTCAGTAAAGAAGTGCCTCAGCATACATTGTAAAACGAAACCGGAAAACTATATCAAGGGCACAAGGTGTTCATAAAAAAATAGACAGACAGGAATAGCCGAAAATGACAGCCTAACTCAATAGCCACCCTTAAGATCATTAACCACATCATATGGAATAGGCGTTACGGTTTCCAAAGTAGCACCTTCCACCATGAAGCCGGGTTTTGGTCCTCTAGGCTGCCTTTTGGTGCTTATAACCTCTCCACGAGCCTTTGCCTCGGCCTTTAACTGATCATTCCTCTTGATTCTCTGCAGGAATTCCTCGTGGCACCTACTAGGCTGAACGTGCTCGATGCGCACATGTATTCTCTTCTTGATTATCCTATTACCTACCTGAATTCATTCACAAGCACAACTTTATATTTTATAGTCTACCTGGTATAGTATAATGACAAATCAATGTAAAATTGTGAGGGTAAAACAAACCAAAATAAGTGGACGGAAACTGAATATGCATATGAACACATCACAAATAAAACAAAGAAATCGGGCAATGCCAAAGGGAGAGAGAAGGATATTAAATTACAAACTACAACCCCAGGAGCAATTGCATGCAATACATTTAACTAGTAAAGCAAAAATTTCAGTTCTACATCGAATTAGACAAAAATCATACTGGTCATTAAATGAAACACTTGGGTGAGCAAAATCAAGGTTCCTTTTTTGGTTAATTTTCTTAGCCCGTGTTTGGCTACGGTTTATAAGCTCTTTATAATTGGTCAAACCTCTTTTTGTCCACTTGTAGGTACCCACAAATACTTCCCATTTATCCACCACTGATTTCTATCTCTACTTATAATTTAAACCAATTATACACAACTCTCAAAACATGGTTTTAATTAATAAAATAATGGATTGGTGGAAATCAGAAATAACTGATGCAGATGCATAATAAAGGAAGTATGTACATGTTAAGATCAAATAAAAAAGCTACACAGATAAACAGAAAATTCTTACAGATAACTGATGCATCTATCTAAGAATGCAAATGAACACCTGTCGATGAATTATTTATAAGATTAAAGACGTAATATCTCAGCCAGATTATGTTCACATACTAAACAGAACGTAATAATAAAAAATAACAATAGCATATTCAACTCCACTAACCCTAAATTGATGTAATAAAATAAAACGAGCAAACTTTAGAAAACTGTCTTCTAATACCATCAGATCTCAACCAGTAGTAGACAAGCAGAACACAAATGCAAACGTATACATAACGTTGTTCCTAGTACAATGAATGCGAAATTGATATAGATTGTGTATGTAAACACTATACGGACCTGCTTGTTGACTTCAACGCCGATGGCACGCTTGGTTACGTTCCAGACCCGACCGGTGCGGCCATGGTAGAACTTATGGGGCATGCCTTTGTGAATGGACCCATTCACCTTGACATCCACATAATCCCCAATTTTATAGGTCCGCAAGTAGATAGATAGCGGTGTTGGACCCTTCTTCCTGAAGGGCCTTGAGAACGAATCCCTAGTTCGCGACCTCAAACCGTGTCCCGCCGGCATTGTTGGTGGTTTGGAGAAGCAGAAAATGACCGATAATTTGCAAGGGAGAGGTTGTTATATCTGTGACGTGGTTAGGGTTTTAGGATGGGCTTGCTATTTTTCCAGTAGGCCTATCAACCCAAAAAACCTGTTGCGGTCATCAATGTCTTATTGGACTTGAAAAGAACACGGGCCTGATAATGGACCGGCTCAACAAATTGAATTTGATGGAAAATTGATGCAAATGGTCCCAAACAAGTGTTTTTTATCCAAAATTTTAAAATTTGGCGCAAGATCTAAAATCTTTGTATTTTTGGCACAACTGTTCCCTTAGAATGAATATCGATAGTTTTTTGCATGGAATATAATTACCCTTATTTTGTTTTCTGTTTGAAGGGGCATTTTTGTCAAAAGACTAATATACAAAGTATGGGCTGACTCGCTTAAAGATAATGCGGCTCCGTTTGCCCTAGGTGGGGTGAGAGACTCGCATGTTTTGTATTTTTCCATTAAAAATTTATTTTTTTAGTTTTTCATTTATCAGCTTCCAAACGAGCCAGTCTGTGTGAGCCTACAAGTGGCTCATAGGAAAAATCCAACCCAACTTGCCTCATGACTTGACTTCGAGACAAGCCGAGTCCCACTCAACATTCCTATCTATGATGACTAATCAACTTTTGTTTGGTGGGAATTAAAAACAATTTTTTAGCAAATTTTATAAAATATGTAGTTGAAAAGTTGTGAGTCTTAGAGAGTTGCTCGAATCTTAATGTCCGATCACGATTGATTGATGTGACCAAGCGATGACCACTTTTCTCTAGCTATATAATGTGTGCATTCTTCATGGAAAAGGGCAAGATAAAATTGTAGCCATTCTCCTTGAAGTACTTTTTAATTTTGCTCCCAATAAATTTCACTTCGAAAAGTCTTTTTGACTGTTACACCAGCTCACTCTGTGGTCGCCTAAACCCTAAATTCCCCAGTTTTATCTGTCTTCATGCCATACAACCTAACAAATCATCAAGTTGATTAAGATGTGTCACACCATTTTTAATCGTCCTTTTTGGGTTACAAGTTTTGTACTTGTTCTGATCGATTTTTTCTTTTTTAATCGTCGTAATTTGACAATAAAAAGTCAAGTCAGATTCCTATTGAAATGGACTCTGACTAATTGTCATAGTCGAGCAGAGGAAAGTATTATAAAATAACTTAATTTGTTAAATATTGTTATGTTGAACCATATCTCAAATTTCCGTAACAAATTATATCTAAAATTTGTTGGGTCATTTGTTTTCTAAGATCAAATACACAGTAATAAACGATAATATAAAATAAGAAAAAGAACTAAAATCTATAGGTTATACTGATTAGTACTACATATTAATTTGTATTTGTATGTTGATACATCACTTTCAAAATAGTAAAATATTATGTCGAATAAATTTTTTTCGAATGGACGTTACAAATAATACATTATTTGTAGAAATGTGGAGGTCCGCTGCCCAGTCCACACGTACCATTGACCTAACCTTACTTTTCTCCAAAATTCTAAATTTGCAATTGGTGCATTGCGAGTGCGACCATTCACGACCCAAAATTCCTTGACCAACAAACATTTTCCAAACAAAAAACTCCATATTAGAATTTTCCGCATTATGTGGTGCATTTCAGTTCCTTTTTTCTTCCGTAGTATGATTTTGGAATTGTTCATTTGAATTTTTATTGGCTCTTTTGATTTAGTTTCATATTCTGTCACAGAAATTTTAATAAAAATCTTAATTGCACCATCCAACTTTAACTTATCTCAAACTTTCAATAAGCAAATTGCTTTCGATATTAATTATCGTGTTAGCTTTCATTACAAAATTTAACGTCACAATCCTCTAATATGACGTTGAATATTGCAACAATCTAATGTGTCAAACATTTTCATGTAAATAAAAATACTACATATTAAGGAATATAATCTCACATCGAATAAAGATCAAAACATAGACCAATTTATAAGAGTTTGAGATACTCCTCTTAATAAGGTTGGCTTTTTAAGATGAAATCACAAATCTTAACAAAGTATCAGAACCCATTAAGATCCAACGAGCAATTCGATCCGATTAAAAACTCAAAAAATTTGAGTACACGGATTTCAAGATTGGTCTGCTCATACGAGCCACCATCTTGCGGATTTCAAGATTGGTCTGTTCTATGTTATGAAGTAATATATTACTTTCACATTCAGGATACTATCTAAGGCAAACATATTAAGACCACGTACATGAGAAGTTAAACGAAAATTTGAATAGTTCCGTCATCGAAGACTTATTATGTTTGGTCACGTACGTCGACGATCAAAAAGTATCAAAGGTGAATCTTCCTTGTATATATAATGGGACCTTCAAACTAATGACATCTTACTTTCTCATCTCCGGAAATCGCTCTCTACATAACCAGCCTTAATTTCCACCATGGCCAGTGCAGCCCTGAAACTCATTTCCTCCCTTTTATTTCTCTCAAGCTTAATAATCCCCGGATATTATTGTCAAGAATTTTCAAGAAAATTATCAAAGAAGGAGTTCGGCCTCAAAAGAGAAAAACTAAGCCACCTCCACTTCTACTTCCATGACATACTCAGCGGCCGAAATCCCACCGCCGTCCAAGTGGCTTCGGCCTCCATGACTAACACCTCTTCCACCTTGTTTGGGGCGGTGATGATGATCGATGATCGCTTGACAGTTGGCCCAAACATGACCTCCAAACTTGTTGGAAGGGCACAAGGCATTTATGCATCGGCAGATTTGGATGAAGTAGGGCTTTTGATGGTTTTGAACTTTGTTTTTGTTGAAGGCAAGTACAATGGTAGTACCCTCAGTGTGTTGGGGAGGAACAATGCGTTCTCCGCCGTGAGGGAGATGCCGATTGTTGGCGGAAGTGGGCTTTTCCGATTTGCCCGTGGCTACGCTCAGGCAAAGACTCACCATTTTAATTTACAAACTGGGGATGCCATTGTAGAGTACAATGTCTATGTCTTCCATTATTGATCTACTCCTAGTACAGCTACGGTCCCCAATCTTTGATATAAATTTTGGAATGTCCCATAACGTCGTTTTCTTCTTCTTGTATTATTGTTGCAAGTGATATTTTTGTTAGCAAATAATTATATCACCGTGAATTGATTTTCGACAGAATAACGTTGTGCAAAAATGAACGATATAAAATGTTAATGGTCAAGTCAAGACTTCGACTCTTTCTCCTTAAAACGATAATATTTCGCACTGGTGCTGACGGTATTTCGACACTCGTCTCCCAAGATACAATGACCTCGACTTGTAATAGTAGGACTCCAAATTACAAGATCCGACGAATCTACTTACGTTTTTTAACTCTCTAAAAATTTGAGGGATAAAATGCACAAAAATAACTTTCAAGGCTGAATTGCAAAATATGAATAATGCAGGGACGAATGAATAATTTTGAAAGAATAATAAAATCAGAATTGATTTTTGAGTGAATGAAAATCGAGGTATGGGAGCCTATTTATAGAAGTTGAAAGGTTGTGTCCAAATGACACAACAGTCGAAAAGTTGTGTCTTCAACAGACAAATCGTTTGGACAGACAGTTTAAACTGTCAACTGCCAATCGCAATCTTCTAGAAGAATCTACGTGTCACACACAGAAAAATAGGGAAAAAGTAATATAAATAAATAAATATTATTATTTTAAATAATAATAAAATAATATAATTCAAATATTATTTTATCAAAAAAAATATATCAACATTGCCCAGGTCCAAAACCACGACCCGTACCGTGCCGAGCCAAGCTGAACGGCCAGATGGCGGAGCGCGTGAGCTTTGACCCAACCTACTAGCATGTATGTTCTCTCCCCTTTAAAAATTATTGATACCCCTTGTGGCAAAACTTGAGCAATATAAAGTGGTTTATACTCTTCTAGCTTTTCTATTTGAGATTAGCATTTTTTCAATTTCCTACCAATTTTTATTACAATTTTTTTAAAACTTAAAGTAGTCATCTTTTGACTTTAATTTTTCATTCACTCTAAATTGATTTTGAGAAAATAAATATATTACATCAATCTACTCATGGAGTAGAACACACTCGGCTAAAGAAATCTTTTGTCCAACTGACGAGATCCACTAAAATAATTGGTCAAAAATTGGTCAAATCAATAAATAAAACCCAATTTTTCCCAACAATTTTCACAGTATTTAATGATGTTTTCAAAATTTAATAAGATCTTGTTTGATTTTAGGTTTAATTAATGCTGCATTTTCCTTGCAATCCAAAGTTATAAATTTTAAGTTGAGAAAATTATTAAATTAAATACAATCTGATTCGTGCCTCAATGGTCGTGTAATTAATTAATCAAGAAGGCATCTAATTAGCTTCCACATGGAAGCAACTAAAATTAGCAAAAGTTGCGAAGGGAATGAAGCTAGTACAACTTTCCGGACATTCTAGTGTGAAAGATGGTGAGTGTAAAAGAAATTTTGAAAAATAAAGAACAAAAGTATAGAGATTTGAACTATTCTCTAACAAAGGTCTTTTAAAATAGAACCCTAGTCTCGATGTTGTATTAAGTTCATAAAAATTAAACAAGCAATTCGACGCATTTATACTCAAACTAACTATCCCTTTCTAATATTGATGTTAACAAACAAGCCACCATCTTATATAAGTATGTTAAAGGTACAATTCGCATCAACTAAATATGACAACAATACCAAATATATAAGGGTTTGATCACATCTACTCATGTTAACAATATTGATATTTTAAGATGGAACCTAAGGTTTGGAGTGAATTTTACATTTTCCTTTCTTCAAGCTCGATTATGTATATTATTTATTTATTTACACAGCTAAAAATTAACATGAAAGGACAAATGAAAAATGGAGAAATCGATACATTGTGTAGTGGTTTAAAACATCACTATTTTACTCTTTCAAGGAGGCAACGAAGACATGAAATCCCTTTCCCAGTGCTCAAACAATAGAAATGTCAAAGATTTAGAATTTGGGACATTAGGCTAGCTAGGAAAAGAATTTTCAAATCTTCGTTGCTTGGAATTCATTATTTGATTAGAATGATATTAGGCTATCTTTCGCAGTTTGAGACAAATAAAGGTTCATGGGAGGTATACCATTCCAACCCCTATTTGCCTTTAAATTAAAACTTTTTTTACATACTCATTTTCAACAACATATTCAAACAATAAAATATTCTACACGTAGATTCAATACTTTTTCCTACTTTTTCACCACACATTCTCCAAAAATTTACTATTCAAAATATTTTTTTGGTAAATAATGGCCACCGAACAGGGGATAAGTTCGACAATCTAAGTGCAAAATGCCATCAAGCGACTCTTAGCTAGGGTTCTTTTGTTTTACTATAGGAGGTGTATAAGTGAACATAATTAAATATCGATGTTGATAGCCTATGGAGAAACTAAATCTTTTAGGATGGTTTCCTTCTAGGATTGAATCTATTGTACATGGCAACGTCATATTGATGAGTTACACAAGAGCATCTTTTGGGCCAACCAATGGAGCTATGGAAATATAAGCCCAAATGGCCATTGAGGTGATTTCAATTTGTGAAAAATCATTGCGAACAAAGTTTAACTAGATTATCAGAATTAAATCTCTTAGTTAAAAGCTGAAAACACCATCGTAATATAAAAAAAACCCTATACTATATGATGCCATGCAATTTTCCTTACTAAACATGCCATATATGTTTTGAATCAGTAAAGACCTTATGTTGAATTGTGTTCGAAAAAGAAAATTCAAAGAGTTGGAGGGGAATATTACTCCGATTCTACACAATGAAATTGTTGTTGTACCTACATATTTTAGGAGTTAAATAGGTTTGTCTTATGTAACTCGAATGGTATATTAGCAATGTTGATTTTTCAAGATAAAATCCAAGTCTCAATAACTTTGCACATGGCGGTAACATCAGTGAAATTTTTACTTTGTCCACCTAATTGAATGAGCTTTGCTGCCTGTACAGAAGTAGAAGCCACAGAATTTCACCTGAACACACACACACACATACGTGGATCCCACATTTTTTTTTTTAATACGCGGTGGGGTACATTCAATAGGTCTGAACTTTCTTCTAATTCAGAATTGAGACCATCAACTGTTCTTTGGTTTGACGTTGAAGCTTCAGAATCATGATGTATGGTAGGTTCATACATTTCAACAAGATGTAAGCTATTCTCTCCATATGACATATGTACTATTCCTCTTTCAAAGTCATTGCGCTCAATTCCAATCGATTGTACAGATCGATTTTTCTTTGATTACGTTGTTGACAAATACGTTGGTAATTTGAGAGATAGTTTGAAGGTTAGCTAAATCAACATCTCCATCACCGCATAGTACAAAAATATCCACCACAATACTATTATTTTTTGTAGAATAGTTGAACCCCAATTGTAGTTGTAGAAAGTAAATGTATTAGAAAAAAATAATCTTACATATGTTAAAACATACATACAATAAAACTAAAGTTTACAATATCAAAATTTGTGAACAATGACTGAAGATATACTTTAAAAGGAAAAAATAGTGTTCATAAACAGCACAAAGAAAGCTCAAGAACCAACAACTTACTATAAATAAATAACCAAAATAAACGTACTACATAAACCTACAAACAAAAACCTGGATAGTTCAATTGGAGGAACTTAGGAAATACTGGAAAATCTAGAGAAAATGCTGAAAGGAAGTTGAATGAAAAGAAGGTGTGAATGAAAAGAGAGAAAGCAAAATGCCATTTACATTCTGCTATTGCTTCTTCTTTGCGAAACGAGAAAATACCTCTGAAGTAGTATAGAAATTGGACGCTGGTAATATTTGCTTTCAAGATGCAGAAGAAAGAAAAAGAGGAGAAACTTGAAGGGGGTAGCTAGCTCCATGTGATCTCCGATTTCCTTCTCTCTCTCGTTTTCTCTCGTTTTTGTCTTTTGCTTTTACTTTGCTTTTGCTTTTCTTTCACCACAAGATAGCACATAAGTCAAATTTTCAAACAAATAATTTGCGCTAGTCAACAATAGAAGCAATAAAGCAATCACATTAATTTCATTTGTCTGCATAAACCAGTAAAAATAATTAAGCCTCTTTTGAGTAAATAGGGTAAAATCAGTTCAACTACAATATGGAACCCATTTAGTGTGAAAGCCCGGTTTCAAGGTAAATATTAATGTTGGCATCCTCTCCGTTAAGGTAAAGGAGGATATGGAAAATGTAGTCAAGATTTATTGAAAATTCAATGTGAACATCAATAAAAAGTAAGATAAACAGTACAATTGCAACTGAAGACACTCATACTTGAAGTTATATGAGAATCAATAACACAAACCTTGATTAACATAACGACAGAAAAAGGGAAAGAAACAATCACTTTAAAATACACAAGATTTGAATATAACTCATCACAAATCGATGGATAAGAAAATATTTTCCAAAAAACAAAGAACCCTAAATCTAAGATAGTGATAACTTTAAAATAAAAAAATATGAAATCGACATACCTCGGAACATCAATGCCCTATGTCTATGGAAATTTTTACGTCCTTTGAAAAACTTCCAGAAAAGGTTCAAAGACAAAAAAGACAAGACAATTAGCCGTTTAACATTAAATAGAAAGATACTGATGAAGCTCTTACCGACGGTGCGTACGAGAGTCTAAATCTGCATAAGAAAAGCAAAGAGCAAAGGAAAGAGTCCACTGCAGCTAAGGTTTGTGTTCGAAGAAACTGGAATAGAATTGGCTACAGATAGTAAATGGTTGTTTCTGTTTTTTTTTCCCCCTTTATTTAAGAGGAAGGTGGAGACATAAGAAAGTCAACAATGATGGGTACGAGAAAAGTTAATATTACCCTTTTCGTTGTAAAGCTTCCAGAATGAATAGTGGAGAATGAATATGGATGAGATGAGACTAAAAAAAGCTTCATAAATGAATAGTAAATTATGAATTGCCTCTTTTATAATAGTAAGAATATAAATATTCTCGATATTTTCCGGCAGTCCCGGTGTTAATGGATTTTCGCAGGCCATTAGACCCATTATAGACTATGCTCTTTAATCTTTTGGTTTCTCTGCCCATGATATGCCTAGCTACTTTTCAGATCTAACATTTTATGAGCGTGAGTACCTAGATTTGCATGCAGCATTAGTACTTTTTTTCTGGGCTCTTCTTTTTGCTTTCTTGAAAAAATTTTGTTGTTTCATTGAACCCCAGTCCCCCCTCTAAATTAGCCTTCAACATTAACAACGATGAAATGTTTCGTTATTTTGTTCATCACTGCATATAATGCACCTTTTATAAAGGACGTAAATCTTCATATATCGTACATGCGCAAGTTAATATCGATGAAATGTTCCATTATATTGTTCATCACTACATACGGAATCTCCACACACGCTATTTTACATAAGACGTATAACATATTACAATGTACGTGCGCAAGTTTACGCGTAAACCGCGTTACATATCTCTATTAGTAAAAGCTGGCTTACTCACCCACCCACCAACTCACCATCTCCAGGCTCCAGCCAGTTAACCCACCCACCATATCTGCCCACTGTCCAAACTGTCAACCTCGTTTCCTAGCTTTATAGGGTTGTGGACCGATGTTTATTAAATTCCACTGGTCTCTATTTGAGGCACTGTGGTCCTAAGATTCATACAATTAATGCATGTACTCTTCATGTGTCTTTGTTTACTGCCCCTTATTTATCAGCCTTTCTGTACATGTATTTGTGTACTTGTCAAATGTATTAACTTGTGGGTCTTCTCATTGTTGTGTTGTGTTATTACTGTGTCAACTCTTACGTGCTCATGATGTTAATTTCTTCTTTCTAAATACTGTAGAAGACAGAGTTAAATGGGTAGAATAACAGTAAAATGAAGCGGACTAATATACATTTACATTGTGGAAAAGTTTGCAGTCCTTAATAGTACCATCATCAATGCAGAACTGCAACTCTTAATGACATTTCATCCTTGTAATAGCCATTTTTGATAAACTACTTCAAAGAGAAGACACAGAGAAGTGGACATATATGGAATGGTTGGCACGTTGAATTGAACATGACTAGAAAGGACCAAGAAAAAGACGGTGAAAAATAAATAAATTGTCAATTGTCGTGTATTGTGTGGTTCAGCGATCAGCCACATCAATAGAATTCTAATTGAATGAAAGAAAAAAGAAAAAAAATCAGATCTTCGATGATATAGATAAACACGAGTAAAACGAGTACACTCATCCACAAAAGTCTCTTTCGCTAGAATTGAATCAAATTCCAATTGATCTTCCGCAATCCCCAATCTGTCCATACTCTACTAATTATCTAATTTACATATTACTGCATAAGAATTCTTCATGGGAAGACGTTTATATCATGGGATCACTAATATATCAAGTTTATTTGATTCAGTTTCGAATATAGATATCATTTCAATACATTCTTCACGGAAAACACTTAACTGTGATAAGTATAATATTTACGAGGGAAGAAGTAACAAGTTGCATGATATTTAAATGAGCTCAGTCAAAATAATAGAAGAGCTAATTGCAAAGTCAACTGAATAGTCATTCACATATAGTAGCAATTAGTGACACTATCAAGATGCTTTTTTTAATTAAGAAAAGGAACAATACTGTTGAAAAGATTACTACTAGAGATGTAAATCCAAACTCACATGACCATCTTGCATGCTTGGCTTCGATTCATATCCCAACCGGTTTCGGGAATTAGGGTTACCATTTGATGATGGCTTCAAGTGACCGTCATAGAACGATGGGAGCTGATGCATAAAACTAGGGGAGCTTTGAAGGGATGGGACTCTCCACAAGGCCGAGGGACTCCCATTGACAGGTGGTTGTGTGTAGGATCCATGGGGAGTACCGTTTAATCTTGAGTCACTAGCGTAGGAATAATTGCTTCTATTGCTCCATGAATGATGATAAGCCATGGCTGCAGGTGGTGCTGAGCCGAGGCGATAATTCATGACACCATAAACGTGAGGGTCAGATAGGCCACTATGTATCAGTGCAGATTGAAGATGCGCACGTTTAGCATTTTGGCGCTCCCTCTTGTGTGCATTCTGGTGGCCTCCTAGAGCTTGAGAGGTGGGAAAGTTTCTGTAACAATAGTGGCATTCGAATTTTCTACCGCTATCCCCATTATCGTTGGTTTTAGTCTCTTCTCGAGAAATAATTTCACTAGGCTCGGATTCATCATTAGCTGATGAGTCGCCTACAAATTCTTTACCAAAGAGCCTGATGGCCTTTTCTTTGACTGGAGCCGGACGAATAAAGGGTAGCTGAGAGAATGATTCGACGTTCATGAAGTCGCGAGTCTCTGTCTCACTATTCTCCATGGATGTACGAACCTATTTATCTCGAGTACAGTTTGTAAAATGTTTAAGGAGAAGTGGAGAGAAATGTGAAAGAGGGAGAAAAATGTCTTGTAGAAGGGGACTTGAGAGAGGGTATGGTGGGACCTCATGCGTAATTGGAGCCTCAACCATTCCTTGAATATGGCCTATATTTTGATGTTAAGACGAGAATGGATTTTGTCTTACATTTCTTGGTTTCTATTTTAGTTTTATTATATGTTAATGTTGAATTAATAATTGCGCAATTGTTCTCCTATCTACAGTGGATGGGATAAGGTTGTCCACTTACTGATGTGGCATAAGAACCCTACTCGTGATTCTCTCCAAATGTGAGAGCTATAAATAAGGTTTTCTCCAAGTCAACAAGATAAGACTTCCCACTATGAGTTGAGAACATTTGTTAATAGTTTTCCGTATCATTGTCTGATAATCAGAAAGCAATGCTGTGAAGCACATTACTTCATATGGTTAAAAAGAATTAAATGAGATAGTCATAATTAATTTGTTTTGATCAGTGAAATGGGAGAGAGACGTGAACAGATGAGTTCATTGGTGGGTGAAACCCTCAGGACCAGGTACATACTACATACATACAATATTTGACAGTACTTGCTGTCTGGGTTTTGCTGTTAACTTATTTAAGTAATTGAAGGAGCCATTAATTCTGCGAGGTGGTCCTTAAAATGTTACCAACATATCACATGAAATGAAATAGATGTCTATGCAGACATGGACTACTCATCTTAATAAAACTGATATTGTAGTATGGAACTCAGTCTTAATAACATCCAAGAATTTCAAGACACCATTTATCTACGATTTTACAACAAAGAAAAGAAAATTTACTTTAATTGAAATGTTTGATATCAAGTACTAGACACTAATAAAAAATTTAACTTGTTCGGCTTAACTACTTCTGCAATATTTACGTCATCATATCATATTTATTCCTTGTGCAACTTTTATAAGTAGGGTTGAAAATCAATTTCTTCCTTGTAGAATTTCAATTAAATTCTCTTTTCTTGGCTTGGAATTATGGTCATGTGAGGCTGCGGGGTGTTGATATTTGTTATTATTTGTATATGAGGAACTCTGAGCATTCTGTGAGTCTGCAGAGTATTATTTAGAAATAGCAATTAAATGATGTGCATATTTTGAGTAATCTTGCACAACAGTCTGCTACATTCATGCATGGACCGTTTCAAGAAAGTTATATATTAATTTAATTTAAATTCATTTCTTTCTCTTCATGTGATTTTATAAATATAGTTACTGATTTTCTAGATTTGTATCTTAATGGAAGGATAGACAGCAACGTTTCATCAAACTGGAAATCTCCTCACCAAAACCATTGTTTGGGGACCAAAATTACATGGATTTGGCTTGTTTAGGAGCATGTTTGAGCCATATTTTTTTGGTCTAAAATCCATTTTGAAATAGTATTTTGATGAAAAATGTGATGTTAAAAAATAAGGAAAAATTTTAGATTTACGTATAATATTATTTTATTGAAGAATGTGTTATTTAAAATAAAAGAGAGAAAAAAATATTTGAAAAATAATAGAGAGCATATAAATGCAACATATCAAATAAATTTGAATTAAATATATTATATACAGCAAATAAAGGTATAGGTTACCGTTAACATACCCCTATCATCTATTTTGACAATGTTGGCTACATACTTCGTACTCGTGCAAATTCAATTTTTCATTCTAAAATGTAACACAGTGAAATTGACACTCACTTTTTTCTTGACTGTTGAGAAATTTTATGACTTTTGATGGTAATTTTATAAATGGGATACTTAACTTTATTTTAGGAGAAAACCCTGAATTAGACGACAACGGATGAAAATGAGCAACAATTGATCAAAAATGAGTAAAGTTTGACATATGTTGGCAGTTGGAGACCAAGAGTTATGTTTAGAAGTTGAAGGACCTCAACTATAATATTTAAGGATTCAATCTGAATTAAAAGATGAAACAAAGACTAAATGGCACAAAGAAAGATTAAATTTCAGCAATTTGATATATCATAATTTGACTGATATTATGGTTCTCAATTTTGTTGGGACTCTATTTTAGATCTAATTTTGGTCTATAAATAAGAATCTTTAATTCAAACAAAAAGAGAGGCTAGAAATACAATTATGAGCCTAAATTACACATAAAATTCATAGAATCCTCAAGATATGTATCCCAATTTAGGATTTGAAGGTTGAAAAACACAATTGATCTCGAGTTATATAAGCTTTGAAGAGGAGATTGATAATCCATTGTTGGGAGTTGGGAGTTGGGTGTCAAAGAACAAAAAATGCTATTATTTTTTTTCTCTATTCCTTGTATTGAACCCAAATGATATTTTTTTTTTATCTTTTTTGTTATTTAATTCCATTTATATGATTGAATAAATAACTGATTGTTACGATGAAAGATGTGGCTTAGGTTTAATGTTTATTTAATTCAATTGATTTCATGCCAATTTGATTAAGTGTTAATTGCTTATTATCTTTAATTGCATTAAATTGTTTGATACCAATTATTTAATTTAAGGAAAATTTTAAGATCGGGATGAGATTTATTTGTCGAGTTCATGCAATAAGTGACATAGGTATTATAAAAGATCGAGAAATGATTATGAGCTAAGCAATCATGATTGAATTACAAAAATTAAATACTTTCGCACGTGTATGAATTTACATAGAGATATTGCAAATTCGGGCACGTGAATATGATTAGTTTAATTTGATTATTCATGCATATGAAAAAGGTGTCGAATGATACTGGATTGAATAAATGTTAATTGATCTAGGTGAAATCGAAGGTTCTAACCCTTTAATCCCACAAGTCTCCACAAATTAGGTCAATTTAGATTCATTTAGAATAAAATATTTATAACTTAATATCTTGAATTATTAATAGGAATACTGCATTAATTTAGATTGAATCCATCGAACAACTGTGTTCATACGGTTCTCTCGGTGTTTGTCTACTAATGATTAGCTCATCATGCACTTATGAAACCCAAGTCACAAAATCGGTTTCATCACCTAAATTCCAAGATTAGTGTCTTCGATGAATCATTCACCATCTCGGATGGACATGATATTGATATAGATAAAAATATAAATGCAATTATTTGGATTTTTTTTTTTTTTTTTATACCCATGTATACACTTTCGACGACTAATCCTGAGGTCTACGTCTCGGCTTCTCAAGACGCAGACCAAGTAAACCGCGGGATGTGCCTCAAACTGGTCAGGGTCCAAAAACCCCCCACATTGATCTGCCAAAGTGTCGAGCGAGTCAACACTTGTTGCACCTTGTCTTCCAGGATAAATCATGTCTTCCAAGAGATAGTCTGCCTTCTAAGAGCCCCACGAATCGAACTCACGACCTCTGAACTACCAGTAACTAAGAGCCCCGTCCTTTGCCAGTTGGGATGTGACCCGTGAGGCCAATTATTTGGATTATCTTGTACCTATATATCTCCCCTATCCCCATTAGTCATCTGTATCTAGGATTAGATATATGTATACATCAATTGTTATCAATTCTCTACAAATTGTACCTATAAATTGGCTGAATAAAGTGTGGTTGATATTTCGCTTTACTCAAATTCAACATGGCAAAGCTAATTAATTATGTAAAAATCATATGCTCAAATTTAGTAATTTGAAGCTGCTAGATCCTTTGAGGAGTACAATCTCTAAGAAGATTAAATATTAATGAAGGTGGTATTTTGGTCAATATATTATCGTAAAAATATATACACAATTTAATGAATGAATTTTACATATTACGTGTTTATGTTACAGAAATTTATGGTTTGAAGACAAGTGTTGTTGTCACCATTTATCAAAATTGTACATATATTATGCTTTTAAATTAATGGAAAAATTAAGTTTGTGTTCGGTTTAGTTAATTTTTTTATAAATATTTAAATCAAAGTCAACCATTAATTTCAATCACGTATTTTTAGGGCATATAACTTTAATCAATTTTTCAACATCACATTTTATCAACTCTTATAAAAATATAAAAAAAAAATCTAATTTTTAACAAAATCAATCATCGACTAAGTCAACCCATGCACATGTAAAATCTGAAATTTCTCTCGGCAATTTAACTTTTGTCTTACATATAACCTTTACTTCGTGGACGTGAGATAGGCTTTTGTTGAGCACCACCACCACAACTGTCACGTCACCATCCATGGGAACCCTAATTCTCTTATCTTTAACTAGTAAAAGAGTTTAAATTTGGCATTTTTGCTTGCCTCTTTTCTTCTTGATTTTGGTGTGTTAATTTGTTGAACGAAGACGAAAAGATGAGCGTTTTCTTGTTGATCAAACGAGTTGGATTGATTGAGACATTACATTTACCTGTATACACGAACAACATTAGTTTTCCCATGTGTGCATGGTGTGGATGACATGAGATATAGCCAACGTATGGTTACAAATTTATCATACCCTCTTTTTTATTTCTTTCTTGACATTAAGTTCCTGTTTGATTTTGCTAATAATCAATTTTTAGGAGATTATGATAAAAGTTAATGAAATGTGTAGTTGATAAAAGTTATGGATTCCATAAAATTTGTGATTCATTGTAGACTTTGATTTAAATTTGTATCCACACCAAATATGAGCTAAATATAAATACTTGTCAAAAAAAAAAAAAAAATTATGGGCAAACATTGATGAACTTGAATATTGGAGCTAAACATTAAGGGATTGTTCTCTTTGTGTTTCAATTTTAAATTCATTTTGAATTTTGTTTTTTTAGTGTCCATTTGAGATTGTTGAAAATGTGTTCTTTTTAGCATTCAAAAATAAAAAAAATGGAAAACCCGTTTACTCCCCCCCAACCCCGCCCCCACCCCTCTCGTCTCTCTCTCTCAACGAAGCCCACCGCCATCACCTTCATCTCCTCCGTCGCTGCAGTCGACACCACAATCACCACCTTTAGAAATTAGTCTTCAAAACCTGGCTTTGATATGTAAATGAAACATGACTTTGCCCGTGAAATCACCAAACCCTGAGCTCCTGAAATCAATTTCCCCAAAATCAATTCTCTCGCGCAAAATTGTTGTGGTCCTCAAATCCACTCAATTCGTATCTCACGCGATATCCCAAATCAAGGTAATATACGTATTTCTCCGTGTTAACGAAAAGCTGTGATGAAAATAGATGTAGTCTGGAAGTGTTGCTGAATGTGGGTTTCAAAAGTTGAAGAAACCATATGTCTCAATGTTGTTAAATGGGTCGTGGATAGTTGTTGTTGGGGACTCTCAGGCGAGGTTAATGGTGGTTTCTTTGTCAGAGTTGGCCATGGTTCTATGGGGATGAAGAAAATCAGAGGGGATTTGTTCAAGAGATATAGCTATTATTCAAATATTGTTGATGAAATTGGGATGAAGTTTGATTTTATGTGGGTACCATATGTGAGAAATCTGACCAACTCGATGTTGGAATTCAAGTTGGATTTTGGGTCGGCTATTCTTTTGTTTGGGGAGGTGGTGCAGTGATTGAAAACACTCAAAATGCGTTTTGAAAATTTTTGCTTGATTATAACTGAAAACACTCAAAACGACAAATTTGTCAATTTGAGTTTTCTTTGTAATTTTTAACTTGTTTTCAAAAACGCGTTTTCGAAAATAGAAAAGAAAACGCGATTTCACTTATTTGAAAATCGAAAATAGAAAACGACTTGAAAACAATTAAGAGAACATGCCCTAACCATTTTGAATCTTTAAAAGCTCGATGGGTATCAAAACAATATTAATATAATATATTAATGTTGTTGTCTGAAACTGCAGCTTAATAATTTGGATTTTGGACCACCCAAGGCATCTTTTCAGATGTTTCACTAACCTTATGAGATGTACACATCTTCAAACTCTTAATACCCAGTCTCTTTCTTTTGATAAATTAATTAAAAACAACATTTACATAAAGAAAAGAAAACATTGCAACCCAATTGGAGAACTTTAACATATTTAATTACACATATCTTGAAAATTATAATCTATACATTTTCTAGATTTACAATTCTACTAATTATGGAAATTGATTCAAGATTTTCCTAAAAAATATACACCAAAAAAAAGGCCGTCTTATTTTCAGTGTGTGGGCTCATCAGCATTCAAAATAAGCCACACATTTTTGTGCTTATTTTTAGAATAAATCACCACAACAGTCATCGATCGAAGCTACTTTTGTCTAGTTAATTTAGCAATCTTTAATTAATTCAATTATGCTCTACCTCTCCGTTGTAGTCTAAAGAATAGAATTATTGGAACAAGAGAGAAACAAGCAATTGTTCATGTCATTGTATAAACACTATTTTTTTGGCATCGTCGAGTGGTCAGTGGTCCTAATGAAACACAACGAATCCTGGCCCATAACCATTATTTACTTATACTTGTCCAGTACTTTTATCTTCTACTTCATCCCAACTCCACACATGTTTAATTTTTTCATATTTTTATTCCAGTATTCCAACTTCAATGTATGATCACACATTGTTGCAATAATATCCAATTGTGTCGAGTACGACAACTTAACATATCAATTCAAGAATAACTTCTTGATTCCCCAGTCTTTTGTGGTTCTCCACAAAAAAAAAAAGTTGATAGGAAAATCGTAATCACGTAACATATCGTGTCATAAGTAAAATCCGAAGGGTTGGATGTACCCTAGCTACCCAAAACCTGCTATTGGATTCCTTCATACCCCAACAAAGAATTGGACACACTTACACTTCTATGGAATTGATCTCGATAAAAATGTGGGAAGTTTTCATCATGTTCATTGGGGTAGAAGTACATTTCTATCTCAGTCATGCTCAACTTTTATCATTTTATCACATTTACCCACTTAATGTCTTCTAAATTAATAAAAATAGCTTAATTGACAATCATATGATAACCGATCTTCCACGTAATCGCTATGTGACCCCCCATTAAATGAAATTGATAAAATGAGGGTTCTAAAAGTGCCTCTATATTAAAATGAAAAATGTTAAAGATGTATTTTTGTTTACACACTTTTAGGAGTGTAGAGTTGGAATGTTCCCAATAATTACGCGAAAGATCCATTGCCATACGGTGGGTCACTCAATGTTAAATTTGAAACCAAAATTTAAGTTCAGTGACTCAATTGAAAAACACTGAGAGCTTAGTGACTCAATTGAAACTAAATTGAAAGTTGAGTGACTTAAAGTTAAAATTAAATTGAAAGTTCAGTGATCCAATTAAAATTTCATGAAATTTACCTAAAAAAACAACTAGGGAGGAATAGGACAATATGGACGAAAATTATAAATTTGTTTAAAGTTTAAGAAATAAATATTTATTGTTTTAATAAGGTTTCTTAACTTATTATCGAGAAATCTTTCAATATACTAGAGATCGAGCATTTTCGAGAAATGAAATTCATCCATGGAATCTCTTCTTCTTATTTTATCCCAAAGTTACTCTTATCTACATTGATTCGCCCCTATATGTACGTCTATCTCATTGCAACATTGATGATAATACAGCAAACTGTGCTTTTTCTTTATTAGAGCGTCTGAATTTAAGGCTCGGTATTAGGGAGTTTACTGAGAATAGTGTGCTCTGGCTTGTGATCACACTCAAAATCGAGATGAACAAAGGCCCTTTCAACTTCAGCAAGTTCTTCAATCTTTATCTGCAACGATTCTCCAATTGCATGGGCTTCCTTCAATGGCAAATCCTCGGGAAGCTCTATGTCCACCTATTATTATTTTCGAAGTTAAAAGAGTTAGAACTCTTTCTCGAATACTTACTAGAATTCAATAAGGTATAGAAACGGTGCTATGAATTGAATTAAGGTTACTTCTTAAGGTTCAAGAGAGTGTGCAAACAAGTGTTGAAAGGGAACCAACGTGGATTAAGCTTACTTCAACAAAGTAGAGAACGCCGAATGTGTAAGCACGAACTGTATCAACCCGCTTGATTTGAGGACTGTGCCTTAGGACAAGATATGTGAGTTTCTGCAGTACTTCAGGAGGAGCTGATTGTCCCACCAACGAAACTGCGAAAGGGAGTAGATCCTAACATCACACTATAAAATACAACTCGACTTCTCTTATCAATTTATAAAGGTTTGAAAAAAAGATTGCACGAAAAGTCAACTTAGATTTTTCTATTGAAACTCGACAACAATATGGCTAGATGCACTAACTTCTCGTGGGGCTAGCGAGTCGGGATCCGACACATCACCATACCGTGTCCAAATTATTTTTTGATTTTTTACAGTTGGACGTCGCCAGTACATCAGTGTAAAAATTGCATGGAGACGTGCCTGTATCATCACACTCATGTCCATGTCATTGCTTCCTACCAGTACTGGGATACAAGATTTCACCCACACAAATTTCATAGATATGAATTATGTCAACCTTCTAAGTGCACCTTTTAGCTTATTTCATGAAAAGCCTTTGGATGATATGAGCACAATTTTGTCGAGTTTTTGAATTAGTCTAACTATCTCGTTACTACACAGGAAGAGGACGAGGAGAAACCTGCATTTTCCAAGACAGTTCCTGACCAATTTGAAATGGTATAGAAAGCAAGAACTATAGCTCCAGTAGGATCGATCCACCAGTAGAACTTATTGCCTAAAACAGCAGCAATTAAACCAACCACATTTGTCACCACATCAAAGTAATGGTCCTGATGTCATGATCAAAAAACAGAGTGAGTACAGAGAACTACTACTTATTAAAGGAGTGGAAATAATATGCATTCATTTGCTCTTTGAGAGTGAATACTTAGCAATAGCAAAAGACCTTTGCATAGGCTCGAACAATCTTGTTTCCAGAGCTTCTGCAGTAAATCCAAAGAATGAGTTTTACTACAGTCGCTGTCAGCATGATGAAATACAACCATACTAATTGGTTTGAAGTCATTTTTCCTACAGGTTCAGCTTTGATCAGTTGTTCAACAGCCTGTACTAGCACCTGAAAGCCTGAAATGAAAGAAATAATATTCGAACGCAGCATAGTGGAACGATTTCAGGTTTTATGCAAACTTTTGTTCATTTTTAGATATTAAGATGTTAGTTATCAAAATATAAGAGCCGAAGATGCCTACCAAGAGTTGCCATGACAGCAGCAAAGATGATAATGCCTACTGGTTGCACTCTTAATTTGCCAATAGGATATTTGTAGATGTTTATGCTTTTCATCGACAAGTGGGTAAACCATAGTATTCCGCCGGCCATAAGATCAAGCAAAGAATCCAACGTTGAGGCTGCAATAGCCAAGGAGCCACTTTGGACCGTAGCATATATCTGCAATTTATTCAGGATACTTGATTTAGTGACACGACTAGCTCTTTAAAACTAGAGAGAGCAAGATAGAGTTCTATTTCTAGTACAACTTGATCCAGCGAGTGCTGTATAACAATGTTTGTTGTGCAGTGGGTGTGATGCAGGAAAACTTGAGAAACTGTTAAATCTATGAACATGTACCTTAAATGCAAGCAGGAAGACGTTTGCCAAATTAGAAATGTTCATCGCCCTTTCATGTTGAGCTTGCTCTTGACGGTCTAGCTCCTCATCAATGACATTGGGGGAATCAATTGAGTCAACTTCCTCAAAGGACCTCAAGGTGGCAAATTGTCTTTCATAGTATTCTTTCTCGCCTGATACAAGATGAAATCATGCCATTTATTGAGAAAGACGAAATAGACGCTATATCTTGTTGATTTATGTTTCAAAGTATGATCGAAACGGATGAGAGGCAATCATATATAATCATGACAATTAATAACCATGAATGTAGATTATTACAAACTAGTATTTGTTTTTCTATTCTGTCTAACCTTAACAAGACTGAAAACATAATCAAGACTAATTTCCTGTCCAAGAAATCTGAGGAAACAACAAATTTTTCCAACTGAAATATTGTATACTGTGACAAAAACATGAACACTTGGTATACCTTTTGACAAGGCAACAGTGGTAGGGAAATCACAGCGAAAAGGAGCCTCAGGATCAAGACCTCTCCTTATTTTCTCAGGTAGTTTAGACAAGAAATCGCATTTAAGGAGATCAACTGAATTTCGACTATTTTGGCTGTTGAGTTTAAGTTCTTCGACGGGCAACAATGGCGTTTTCACATCCATTAATCAATCCCCAAAACAAATGAACAGCTTGCACAAAAATATCAAAATCCCACTCACCAAACTGCCCAAATATCAAGATTTTCTATTGAAGGAGATCCATTTTTGATATTAGTGAAACCGTGAAAAACATGTGCTGCAATAAATTTAATGTGACTGATAATATAAATAACATTAATAGAATCCCAAGAAAACTTTAAGCAGAAACCTAGAAATCCAATGGCTTCCAATGCTTGCAAATTAAAAGGGAAAGGTGCGTTTGAATGATTTCGTAATGTAAAATGTCGACTGCTATAATTCTTTTAAAATTAATGAAAATTGCAGATATGCATGTAACTTTGCTGACGCGTGGGTTTTGGACAGTTCGAGGAAAAATTGCTAAACCTAATTCTGCGCAGTCCATGGCTTATTTCAGGTTTGAATTATTTGACTGTCGGCATGCCCATACAAGTGTCCCATGCAATTTACAACTCATCAATTTCCATATGCAAATGGCAGTATTTCAGAGAAAATATTCCTGTTAATGTGACACAATTAGGTTAAACGTGTGGAATATGTATTGGATATGAAAAATAAAAAATATTTTTTATATCGTTTTAATTATTTTAATATTAAATTTAAAATAGCTTCTCATCTACGTCCTTTTTTATGACATTTTTTTTAAGAACGTGTGGTTAAAAAAGTAAGAGGGCTGAGCAACATCCCGTTAGTCTGGAGCAGGTTATGTCACCAATAATGCAACAATTCGGTGAGATTGAAACATGTATTGAATGTTCAGCCCTAAGTCACATTCAGGTAAAATAATTGAGTATCAAATTAGTTGACTTTATAACCTCTTATGATTTTCTCAGTTGACAGCAATCATAATTTTTGGCTTCATTTTTCCGTACTCCGTTGCTTTTGTCCGCTTTCTAAACTTTGTAAGAAAAGCTGCATTTTGAAATAGGCTGTTATAATATTAAGTTCATATCAAAAAAGTTTAACCCCAACCTTAAGAGTCCCGTCCCGTCTTACTCTCAAAACATTGTGGGAGAGGTAAATCGCGGGATGTGTCTCAACAGGTCAGGGTACAAAATTTTTCATACTATAGCCCACAAAGAGATCAATTTCATACCTTGTAAGAGGCATGAATCGAACTCTCACACTGTAACTATCAGCTCAGCAAATATTACATCACTCATGTCATTTGTACCACTAATCTATGCCCCAGGGGACTGTAGGTTCATATCATGAATAACGTTTTATGGTGCTATATGCTTAATTATGGACGGTTTTTTGAAGTATGATTTTTTTTTCAAAATTGCTTTTAAACAATAGTTGGATTACCAAATTGAACTTTTGAAAAAGTTGAACTGTGAAATTGCTTTAAATTAATATTTGGATTACCAAATTGAAGTTAAGAAATAGTTGAAGGATGAAGTAGGATTGTAGAATATAGCTTGAGGGGCAAGTTGAACGATGAAATTGCATTTTAAAATATAGTTTGATTATGAAATTGAACTTTTGAAAAAGTCAAAGTAGGAAATTGCTTATAATAATAAACAATTGGACGATATTAACAAATAATTGGATGTAATTGCATTTTAAAATATAGTTGGATGATCAAATTGAAGTTTGAAAACTTTGAAGGATGAAATTGCATCAAATGTATAGCTTGATTACCAATTTGAATTTTTGAAAATGTTTATGGATGATTAAAAAGCAGTTGGATGAACAAATTGAAGTTATATTGCACTTTAGATGATAAGTTGGATGACCCAATTGAACTTTTCAAAAATTGAAGGATGAATATGCTTTTGAACAATAGTTGGATGGTCAAATTGAACATTGGGAAAGGATGAAGAATGAAATTTTGAACTTCTGGTAAAATTGAAGGAAGCAATTGCCTGTAAATAATAGTTGAATGGCCAAATTGAAGTCTCTGATAAAGTTGAAGGATTGAAATATTTTAAAGAATAGTTGTACGACCGGTATTTGAGGTTTAATAAAATAGTTGAAACCAAATTGAAATTTTGATGGATCCATTGCTTTTGAACAACAGTTGGTTAACCAAACTGAACAAAAAAAAAAAAAATTGAAATATGAAATTGCTTTAAAATGATAGTGGATAACAGCGTTTGAAGTTAATAAACCAATTAAAGGATGAAATAGGATTTTTAAAATATAGTTTGAGGATCAAATTTAACTTTTGAAAAAAGTTGGAAAGATGAAATTGATTTTAAATAATAGAAGGATGACCAGTTAATAAATAGTTAAAGGGTGAAATTGCATTTTGAAATATAGCTGGACGACCAAATGGAGTTTGAAAAAAATGAAGGATGAAATTACTTTTCAATAATAGTTGAATGAGAGTCAAACTCACTCTCTATAATTAAATGCATTCAAAGTATTTCAACTTTTAATTTAGAAAAATAAAAAAATAATCTAAAGAATAGCTAATTAAAATAAAAGATAAATAAAATTAATAAATATTACTCTTTAAATTTATAGATACTTTCCAAATGATAGAATATACTCCTGAAAAATTGAGAGTCTATTGGAAAGCCTATAGAAGGAGATCCATTTTTTATATTAATTTAATGTGACTGATAATATAAATAACATTAATGGAATCCCAATAAAACTTTAAGCAGAAACCTAGAAATCCAATGGCTTCCAATGCTTGCAAATTAAAAGGGAAAGGTGCGTTTGAAAGATTTCGTAATGTAAAATGTTGACTGCTATAATTTTTTTAAAATTAATGAAAATTGCAGAATGCATGTAACTTTGCAAAGAGTGACACGTGGGTTCTGGACAGTTCGAGGAAAAATTGAAAATCCTAATTCTGCGCAGTCCATGGCTTATTTCAGGTATGAATTATTTGACTGTCTGCATTGCCCATACAAGTGTCCCGTGCAATTTACAACTCATCAATTTCCATATGCAAATGGCAGTATTTTAGAGAAAAAATTCCTGTTAATGTGACACAATTAGAATAAACGTGTATTGGATACCAAAATTAGAAAAACATTTTTTTATATCGGTTTTATTATTTTAATAATAAATTTACAATAGTTTCTCGCCTATGTCCCTTTTTATAAAAGAATGTTTGGTTAAAAAATTAAGAAAAATTATTGAATTTGCGGGGAAAATATTTTTATTATAAAAATACGATGTTAAAAACATGTTCGAGAATAGAATCAAACTAGGCTATATTTTGCATTATAAGTAGTGGAAACTACATCCAACTAGATTTTTTAAGATCCGATTTCAAAAATTAAATCTAACGTTTGTTTATACAAAAAATAGATATTAATTTAAAATTTTAATGTTAATAATTATATTACAAATTAAATTAATATACATATAAAATCATACAACCATCCAAAATTCTAATCATTTTCCTAATTCTTTTCTCCCTCCCTATGTCTACCTTATCTCATCTCTCTTTCTAACATCTTCCATCTCTCTACCGGAAATTTTCGCCGAATATCACCGCAAATGTCGTAGCTACAATGACGTGTCACTGCTGCAGTGTGACATTGCCGTTGCACATTGCAACATCATCGCTGTAGTGCAACGTGAGCGACTGCTATGCAATGCACATGGTGGCATCCGTTGATCATCGTTGTGAGCGGAGTAGATGGAGGATATGGGGAAAACTTGGTTGAATATGGGAATATGGGGAAAACTTGACTGTTGCGGCGGCGAATGTCGGAGTTTTGTTGGTCTTGATCTAGGGAAATATGGTCACGATCTGGTGTCAAAATTTTGGGGTGAGTTTTGTTGGTTGTGTACAACTGGTGGTAGTGCAGGCTATGGTCGTGTTGGAGGTGCTTTGAGCAGGTGGTGATGTTGGCACTGCTGGTTGTTTTTAGGGTGGGTTTTGTAGGTTATGTTAGCAGTTTGTGGCATTGGTGCAGTGGTCGTGGCTGCGGCAATGGTACGGTAGTTTAGGGGTGTGATAGAAAGAAAAGTGTCTATGATCAATTATTTAGTTGATTGTGACCTAAAAATATGATATTCCAATTAAATTTTTAGTCATGACCAATTAAAGTTTGAGGTGAGTTTTGTTGGTTGTGTGCAAAGTGGTGGTGGTGTTGACGGTGAAGGTTATGTTTTGGGGTGGGTTTTGTTGGTTGTGTGCAGCTGGTGGTAGTGCAGGCTATGGTCGTGTTTGCAGTGCTCTGAGGCGATGGTGATCATGTCGCTCTTTTTTTTTTTTTGGGTGGGTTTTGTTGGTTAGCAGTTCGTGGCGTTGGTGCGGGTCATGGCTGCGACTGTGGTGCAGTAGTTTGGGGGTGGGATAGAAAGAAGAGTGTGTGTGATCAATTATTTGATTGATTGTGACCAATAAATAATATGTGACCTAAAAAATGTGAGACTTCAATTAAATTTGTAGTCGTGACTTACAATTTGTTAAGTTATGACCAATTAATTTCATAATTTGTGATCAAAAAATAATTTTTGACCAATTAATTTAATAATTTGTGACCATGAAATAAGTTATGATTTATAAAATTTTTGACCTAAATTTAATATGTGATTTATTAATTTGGTAATTTTTTATCGATAAATAAATTATGACATAAATTTTTTTTATCCGTGATCGTAAAATAATTTGTGATCTATAAAATTTTTAAATTGTGATCGAGAAATAATTTGTAATCAAATTGTATAGGATTTTGACTTTAATATATTTGATTAATAAAACATATTTTAATTAATTATTTCATTAATAAAATTTAATGATATTTGATTTTTGAAATTTGTTAAAACTTGTTTCTTAATTTTGAAATAGGTCATAGTTAACCTCTTAATATGAATTTTCCCTTATAAATATATGTGAAAATTATACTAGAGCGGATATTTAAAAATCAGATATGGAGTATATTTAATCAAAAATCACGTGACAATTTAATATTTGAATATTAATAATTATATTATAAATATATATATATATATATATATATATATATAATCACGTCTCCAATCCAATCAAACTCTCAAACCCTAATTCATTAATATACCTGCTCTCTCTCTCTCTCTACCCACCGATCGGAACCGGCACCATGTCCAATTACTCTCCCATGATTTGTGTCGCTGCTGTGTGAAGCTGTGTTATAACCTTATTACGGCTCGTGAGTTTTTTCTTATCCATAATCCTAGTCGCGTAGAGAGCCACCTAGGAGGGTTTAGGCTTTCTTCTAAGGACGGTGACTTGAGGTTAGCTAAGTAAACGGATCTGATATCGTTGGAGCCTAGGCAGTGGAAAAAGCGAAAATCGGAGAGGGATATGCGGTGAAGCAGAGAAAGAGGTCCAAGTGGTGGTTTCAAAGAAAAAACTGGTGGAGCTGTGGATGTATGTGGTGGTTTTGGTGGTGGAGTTGAAGCTTGTGCTTTGTAAATTGTCGGCTATGTCATCCATCCATAGCTCCATGCGTTTTTGTTCCATGGCTTCACTCTATAGTTTTATAGAGGAGATTGCAAGTTGTGACTAACTATATGGTTGATTTGTAACCAAGTATTGATAGTGAATTGAGATTTAAGATGGGGGTGAAGTGTTTGATGTATGTGACCAACTATTTGGTTATTTGTGACTTACTATTTAATTGTGACATAAAAATTCGGTAATTTGTGACTGTAAAATAATTTGTGACCAACTAATTTGAAAATTTGTAATCGTTAAATGCATTATGACCCATAAAAATTTTGATTTGTAATCAATAAGTAAATTTTGTGAACTATAATATTTTTAATCTGTGATCGTAAAATAATTTGAGACCAATTAATTTAATAATATGTGATCAATAAATATATGATTGTGACAATTAATTGTATAACGATGACTTTAATATATTTAATTAATAAAATATATTTGATTATTTAGTTATCACCTGAGATATGAAAATTTAAACTTATTGTCTAAATTTTGAATTGGTCTATAATTTACACGTGAGATATGAATTTTTCTTTAAATATATACCTAAAATTGGGCTTCAATTAATGTTCACTGGCTTATATGGTTAGCCCATCCAGTTAAAAACCCACCTCTGTTTTACCCAAAAAAAAACCCACCTCTGTAGGCCTAGTGAAATGACCCAAAGTAATTTCTAGCCCAGTCTAGTTCATATTCCTTTTCCAAGTTCCAGCCGCCAGAGTACACAGCGGCACAACCCACTTTATACCCCGCCCGGCGACTTCAAGCTGACCACCGAGGTTTGGATTTTTTTTATTTTATTCTTCTTAATCTCGATAACTTGTGCAACTTGGGGTTTTGATCTACGGAAAATTTTAAGTAGAATACCTTTTTTTTGGGTGGATTGAAATGGTGAAAAACTGAACATTTGTTTGGTGGGATGGAATTTTGAAATCTGAATCAGAATTAGAAATGATTACATTAAGGGGTTCAGGGGTATTAAATGTAGATTTTCGGAGATTCTCTAAAAGTATCGGTGTATTCAATTGAAACTTTTATAAACTTTTAAAAAGTTTCTAAAAGTTACGGTGTATTCAATTAAAACTTTTTAGAAGTCTTTATAAGTTTTGAAGTATTGAAATTTTTATGACTTTCAGACACTTTTATAAAAGTCTTAATGGTACTAATTTTTAAGCAGAAAGTAGTAAAAGAAAATCTCAAAATTTGTATCCCATTAATCGCAAGATTTTGGGAGAGTTTCACAAAAAACTAAAAAATCGGATTCGAAGATTGGTGTTCTCTAACGAGTCACTATCTTTCAGATTAAATCGTAGGTAAAAATTCGTATGGCTTCAATTTGAAAACTAAAATAACACATAACGATTTGGACTATCTATATTAACAAGGTTGACCTTTTAAAATGGAATATCAAGTTTAATGCTTTAATTTATAAAGTTTATTGATTTTGCCTTGTACAATGAGTCTTTATTTTAAGTTCATTTTTTAATTTGATGCAGATTAAACTGTTACCAAGAGTTATGAATTCATGATTAAATGTTTCTTCTTGTAATTAAACCATATGGGCAGCTGAATACTGTGCTAAAGGACTGAAATTTAAATTTGTCTGTGCCTACTGTTTTTATGGTTAAGGTATTGTTGCTTTCTTGTGTTTGAGCAATGTCTGGAACTAGAAATATTATTCCCACATTGAATCCTGTCAAACTTGCCCACTGGACCAATAGGGGCATTTCTGGTTCTCGTGAACCAACATTGGTCTGGGGTGGGTAAAACTGCGGTGGCTGAGGGATTGGCTCAAAGAATTGATAGTGATTCTTAGTAATCACACTTCCTGATCGAGGAAAATACCTTCCCACCACAAATGCGCAGCACTTAGGTTTCCTTGTCTGTTCAAAAGCTATGATTCAAATTTCAAAGCCAGCAGATCTACAGTGCCACCTTTGTTAAGATATTGCTTGGCGGGAAGGTTAAATGTTAGAGCCCAACAAATGCTAGAGAAAGTCAAATTAGAATTATTACGTTAGGTTAATTACAATCGACTTTGGGTAATTGTCATTTGTCGTGTTTCTCTAGTAAGTTCTAAGATGTGGCCCAATACTTAAGCCCATTATAAACGAATAAAATTAGCCCTCTTTGACTCCTTTGAAACAAAATAATTTATTTATCGTACTCATTTTTAACCGCACGTTTACGCAATAAATCCTCTGTTTGGGCTCCATTTTATCAAAAATGCATTTTTCCGTCTCCCACCTTTAACTACATTTTTCAATAAAATAATATTACTCATAAATCCAAAATTTTTCATTATTTTTAACCACATAATTTGTACATAAACCCAAAACCTTTCTCCACTTCAACTATATATTTTTTAAAAAATCACTATTCAAAATATAATTTTTACAACGCCACCAGCCTTAATTCAGGCCTGGACAGGGAACTTTAAAGAAAGAGGAACTTCTCCAGCTAGGTTTTACGTCTTTTTACGAGCTCCATTTTGCATCAAGTTCTCTCTGCAGCCACTTCATTCATTCTCAGGTTTCTATCGGCTCCTGCCTTTCCAATCTATTGTATTTGTATTTAGTTTTTTCCCTAAAAAATAAGTTTGTTTGTTGAATTGAAGGTAGATTGTAGTTTCTCTGCATCCTTGATGGTTCTTTTTAGAATTTTGTACGCTTCTCTTATTGTATGCTTTGAGTAGTTTACTATTATTTTTGAATGACAATGTAATTCTGAATACAACTAGAATTATTCCTTTAGGTTAAATACATTCCACTTCAGGCTAATTGTCCACTATAGTTTGTTCATTATTTCGAATACTAGTCTATTTTCCGTATATAATGCTGATTGTTCATTCAATAGATGTGATGAAGAATTAATTACTTTTGCTAATTTTAAAGTAAAGAAATTTATTTTTGAATTGTTGTTCCCTTTAAAAAATCAAATTGGGCATCAATTAATGTTCACTGTTTTACATGGTTATACTTAGCCCATCCAGTTATTCCTTTTCCAAGTTCCAGCTGCCGGAGTACACAGCAGCACAACCTACTTAATACCACGCCCGGCAACTCCAAGCTGACCACTGAGTTTTGGATTTTTAATTTATTTTTTTCATTTTTATTCTTCTTAATTTTGATAACTTGTGCAACTTGTGGTTTTGATCTTCTGAATATTGAAGCAGAATACATTTTTTGGGTGGATCGAAATGGTGAAAAATTCAACCTTTTGTTTGGTGGGATGAAATTGTAAAATCTAAATCAGAATTAGAAATGATTCCATTAAATTTGAATTGATTTTTTAAAATAAATTTCTAACCCAATGCCCCAATTTAGTACAGGAAGACGGTGTAATTTGAATTCGAACAAAATTATTTCTAATCCATATTGGAAGACCCAACTACTTAATGCTAAATGCAGTTCATGGAAGTTTACATTTGGGTTTTCTCTCGGATGATTTAAAATTATGAAAAATCTCCTTCCCACCACAAATGCACGGTACTTAAATTTCCTTTTCTATTTAAGCTGCGATCCAAAGCCAGCAGATCTACCATGCTATCTGTGTGAGTAGTCTAAGGAGATTGATTGGCTGGAAGGTTAAATGCTAGAGCCCAACAAATGCAAGAGTAAGTCAAATTAGAGTATAAGATTAGAATTATTCCTTTTGCTTAATTACAATCCACTTTAGGCTAATTGTCAACTGTCATTTGTTCTAACTCGGAATATTAGTGTATAATTCATAAATCATGAAGTAGAATGCCAATTATTCGTTCAATTGATGTGATGATGAATACTTGTCTAATTGTTTCCTAATTGTAGGTAACTCAAATGTTATTACAGGATACATTTTTGTAGGTAGCCTTGAACAATCTGTTTGAGAACTTTATTTTGTCACTTGTTGAAATGTTCATTTGATGTGTTTGAAATTACGCTTTTGCAAATCAAGCATGTCATTGTGGTTTCATGAAATTCAATTTTAAAACTTGCAAAAACAAGAGAGCTGGTCAGCTTTGATACTCACTTGTTTAAAACCTCAAATTGGGCCTCTGCAGGTTATACCGAAGTTTGGATACAGATCACATCAAAATAGCAGGCCAAAATATAAGCATAGCCAGCCTGCTGCATAACCCATGAAAAATGTTCGTCATCTACAGAATCTCCCCCTCCCCCTCTTCATTCTGCAATCAGGCATACAGAAATCCACTTGAACACGCACTAATACGTGCATAATACAGAAGCACACCCACACTATTATACTCATGAACTTGGGAAAGAACTTTATCCTTTCATTCATAAAATCAGCCCATTACAATTTCCAACACCACCGTACAATAGTAAAGGTGCGTTTAAAATGGGTGAAAAACCGCTCACTGGACCATATAATCGACGTCCAGACAGACCTTAAGGCCGCATGTCTAATAAAAGATGCTATTACCCGCTCTTCCACAGGATTTTTAACTGCAAAATCACTTTCTGATTCCCAAAAGCTGTTGGGCCTCACTGTCCCAACTCTACGCTTCATTCGACGGTACCCTACACTGTTCGAGGAGTATCCTCACCCAAAATATCCGTCCTTGCCCTGTTTCAGGCTTACACAGTTGGCTCAAATGCTGCAAGAGAGAGAAATGAGAGTGTTTGAGGAGTGCGAAGGTGATACTGTGGAGAGGCTTTGCAAAGTGCTCATGATGACCCAGAATAAAGTGGTAAATTCCACCCCCCCCCCTCTCTTTATTTCCATTTCGTGTATGCATTGTATTATTCTATTATAATGATGTCTAATTAGAACTGCTAAGAGATTTTATCTTTTGGGGTTTACACAATTTGTTATTTTGGCTATTGGAGTAAGAAGCATTGCATATTTCTCCGACTTTCCTAAAAATTTAGTAGTTACTTTTTCCTCCCGTGTTTAGAGTGTTATCATCATTAGCTGAACTTGGAGAGTTGCAAATATAATTTATGTACGATGCGCTCAGTGAAATTGCAGAATATTGTTTAAAAACATCTGGGTAAAATGTTGCCTTTGACCTTTTATCTTCCAAACTTTCAGTTCCACCATGGTAGAATGAGGCAAGCCTTAGCTCAGTGATTTGCATGAATTAATATTTATGCTTGGATCGCATGTGAACATAGTGAAACAACTTTGGTTGTGACACCATAAAGTCCCTTCAACATTTTTATATAACAAAAGTAAAATTTCCGTGTATGCTTAATTATCAAACTATATCGGAGAGCAGGAAAATATAGAAAGCTTTGCTTTATCGGTGTTACTAAAGGAAAAAATACAAGATTTATTTGTTTATTTCTTGGATTTCTAACTATTTATTGTTTTACATGTTTACAGGTGCCTGTACAATCGTTACATTCATTGAAATGGGACTTGGGATTGCCTAATGATTTTGACTGCAATATAGTTAAAAAGTATCCAGAAAAATTTAGGGTTGTTAAGGGGAGAAATGGATTGGACTGTTTGAAACTTGTTCAGTGGCAGGAAGAATTCTCGGTTTCTATGTTACAGAAGATTAACGAGAAGAGCGTACCCTTGAGCACAGATAATGCTAGTAGTATTGGTCTTGTTGGTTATGGGAGATTGAAGAAGGGCAAGGCGGCGTTAGAGTTCCCTATGAGTTTTCCAAGGGGTTATGGAGCACAGAAGAAGGTGAAGGCATGGATGGATGAGTTTCAAAAGTTGCCGTATATTTCACCTTATGAGGATTCAAGGGGAATTGATCCAAATAGTGAGCTTATGGAGAAAAGGGTTGTTGGGGTGCTGCACGAATTTTTGAGCTTGTCTATTTATAAGAAAACTAAAAGGAATTACTTGAGGAGCTTGAGGGAGGATTTGAATCTTCCGCACAAGTTTACTCGAATATTTACAAGGTACCCTGGGATATTCTACCTCTCACTGAAGTGCAAGACAACAACTGTAGCATTGAGAGAAGGGTATCGTAGGGGAAGACTGGTGGACCCTCATCCTCTTGCTCGCCACAGGGATAAGTATCACTATGTAATGAGAACTGGGTTGATTTATCGAAATAAAGCTGCAGATTTTTTACCCCAGCTTGACAATTTGGTTGATAATTCTGAGAATGATAATGCAGAAGAAGAATCTGATGAAGAAGAAATTGAAATGGCTGAAGAATGCTATGATTCAGAAGCAGAAGTTGGTTCTGATGACGGTTGACATGTTAAAGCAAGAATTTATGGAAAAAGGAAAAGAGTTACACTCTTGAGGTAAGTGAAGATAACTGTGATGCAATTCATTCTTCACATCTTTGTTTTATTAATCAATGAGGATTGAATAGTTGATAGGTTGTTGGAGCTAGTTTTTAACCCCACTGCTAATACACTCGAAAATCTGCTTCCATATAATAAGAGCTTTACAGGTAACCCTACTCGCTAAGTAGGTGCAGCCTGTAAGATGGCATCTTCACTTCTAGGAATGAATTGGAACTAGTTTTTTCAATGTAGTCACCTGGGCGAGCTAGGCTGATAGCCTGGTCTATTGCCTAGGTGACTGGTGACACCAAGATATTAATCTCAATGTTGCCTGGTCTATTGCCTAGGTGACTGGTGACACCAAGATATTAATCTCAATGTTCTTCTCTTCCATTCTCTCTTCCCCATTCTACCTTTTTCCTTTACTTTTGTTATATGTATTTTGTGTACCATAATTCTATTGTGCTGTTAAAAGAATATGTACATTTATTTACAAATGTAATTTTTAGTTCTCATAATGGCACAATAGTGCTCAAAATAAGTGGCGAGTTTCTCTACCGTATAGTAATCGAAGTGAAAATTTAGCTTCAAACCAGGGTCCCATAGGCTTTTGGCCTAGCCTAGCCTAAGTCTCAGTTGGGTGCCCTTCTGAATGTCAAAAAACTAATACTAGTCATGTAATCGACTCTTGAGTTTCAATTCTAGAAGAGTAGTTCGGATTACATTTTTTTGGGAAAAAATATTCTGTGTAGAAATGTTCGCATTGCTATCTGATTTTCCTACAACATATATTTTTTGACAACATTCTTCTCCAGAAACTTAAGTTTGTGGAGCCAATGCTCTGAGCATTCTTGGTGAAACAATAAAATATATATTCTCGTGATGCTGATTTTTGACTATTTCAAAATAATCAGGGCATTCAAGAGAAGAAAATGGAAGAACAAGAACTAGTCAAGAAACATTTATAAGCAGCTTGTTCGATTTTGATGGTGGAATGGAAGATGATTGCAGATCTGATATGGAGTGTGTGAGGATATGACAGCCATCTTGAATGACTACGGAGCTCGTTTTAGTTTTTGGGCTTATTATGAACCCAAGTAGTGTAATGCTAGGATGTATGGTGTCTGTGTTGTGAGGTCTCGTCAGGTACAATTTGGAGACTTCAGCCCTAAAACTATCAGCAAACCATTGACAGGATGCACAGTCTACTACGGCCATTTTTGAAATGTATCCTATACTGCTTGTATACATTTTGTTCTAAATAAAGTAGTTACTCCTCTTTATTATTTATGCAGTCAAACCCAACCAGTGCAGTTGAGTTGATCGAAGAGATCTTTCATTTTTTTTTTTTCTTTATGATATATTGCCTTTTCAATTTTTACAGTTGATAAATGTTGAAGTTGGCCGATTTTAAAAAATTCTCACTGTTTGGCATAAGTTTGTAGAATTGGATCTCATTCTCAGTTGCCCAGAAGCAAATCTGGGGTTATGGAAATCCAGGGTCAAACCAGGGGCGCCAAGTATTGGATAGTGTGGCGCCAAGTGGCGCCCCTGGTTTGACCAGGGATTTCCCGGGCCAAGGAGCATAACTCAAGATTTGCTTAGGGCGTCCATGGTTTGACCTGAGATTTATTCCCTGGCCAAGAGGATTTGTTCGCAAATCTTTTCACTTTTTGTGAACTTCGATGAGAATTGTGAGGGTTCCCTACGGGGAATTTATGGTCTGGTTATTCTTTGAAGTTTGAGATAATTGCAAGTAAGAAAATTGTGCTGGTTATTCTTTGAAGTTTGAGATAATTGCAATTAAGAAAATTGTGCATCTATATACGTATTTGAACTATGAACCAAATAAAGTTTAAAAATTTATTATTTGACCTTTTAAAAATTAGTCGTGGTGGGACCTGATCAAACCATGACTTTTCTCATTTGTAAGTAAGCAAGCAAAAGAGTCCTAAAATTGTCATTTGTCTTATTTCTCTCGTAAGTTCAAAGTTTATGGCCCAATCCTTAAGCCCATTAGAAACGAACAAATTTAATTCGGGTACAGCGGACTTATAAAGAGGACTTTCTCCTGCTAGGGTTTTACGTATACTTGCGAGCTCCATTGTGTATCAAGTTTTCTCCCTGCCGCCACGTCATTCATTCTCAGGTTTCTACCGATTCCTGCCTTTCCAATTGATTGTGTTTGTATTTATTTTCCCTAAATAAGTTCGTTTATTGAATTGAAGGTAGATTGTAGTTTCTCTGAATCTCTGCGTCGTTGATGGTTCTTTTTTGAATTTAATACGCTTCTCTTATAGTATTCTTTGAGTAGTTTTGTATTATTTTTGTGTGACAATGTAATTCTGTATTCCAGTCCGATCCCCGATTCAGATTAAGAAATCGCTAGTTCATCTCTTGTAAGCATTTAAGTTAGAATGTCCCTTTTTCTTCGTGGTAGAATTGAATCTAGAGTCAGAATCTTGAACTTTTTATATTTTTTTGACTGCCAATGTTTATTTATTTGCTGCTAGTCCATTTTATCTGTTTGAGGAAGATTTGGAAATTTTGATTTAATAATCAAGAATGTAGCAAAATATTTTTATCTTGTTTATTTATAAATGATCTTGTAAAATTGAAGTATAATCATACTCGCCCTTCAATTTGTTTTTGTTATTAATTAGATGCATGCTATCAGAATCTATGTTTTCTGTGTCTCTGATCCGTATAAAGTACCTAAACACAACAAATATGCGGCACTAAGGTTTCTGCGTCTAAGCAAGATATGAACCAAAGCCAGGATGAGCATAAGGAGATTGTTTAGCTGGAAGATTAGATGCTAGAGTGCAATCAAATTAGGGAATACAACTAGAGTTATTCCTTTAGGTTGAATACATTCCTCTTCATGCTAATTGTCAACTATAGTTTGTTCATTATTTCAGAATTTAGTCTACTTTCATATATGATGAAGAAGAATGCTGATTGTTCATTCAATAGATGTGATGAAGAATTAATTACTTTTGCTAATTTTAGCAACTCAATGTTATTACCTGATAGGTTTTTGTGGATAGCTTTGCTAAATCCCTTTGAGAACGTTATCTTGTCCCTGTGTTGACATGTGAATTTGAACTGTTGGAACTGTCCTCTTTGGCAGAATGGATTCACAGATCAAGCATGCCATTGTCGTGAAGATCATGGGCAGGACTGGTTCTCGAGGTCAAGTCACCCAAGTGAGAGTGAAATTTATTGATGATCAGAATCGATTCATCATGAGAAATGTCAAGGGACCTGTCAGGGAGGGTGACGTACTCACCTTACTCGAATCTGAGAGGGAGGCAAGGAGGCTTCGCTGATGACTTTATCTCTTATTGAGTTTTTGGTAGTTTGATATGATATTCTAAAGCATTTTTGTGTGGTTTATGCTTTTTTGGGAGTTCGTGGTAGACTTTGGTGTGACTGTGGGATGCTGTTTTGTTTTCTCTTTCAATTCAATTCACTTCTATGCTTTTCTTTTATGTTAAAAAAAATCTGAGTTTGCTGCTTATGTTTCTTTACCGTGCAATTTGAAGAATGTTTGGACTACCATTTTGCTGCACTTGGTTTAAATAACTGTGTAATATTATTTTGTTAGTATTGATTTTGAAATTGCAAGCTAGAAGAATATATTTAGTATTTGTACATTTGAAAAATGCATCTTCTGGGGGCCCCCATCTCAATTATGCAGTGTTATGCTATTTGTGGTCCTGGACGAACATGGGGCTTCTCAATTATGCAGGGTTTTGCTATTCGTGGCCCAGGACGAACAGGGGTTGGTGCCCCCTCGAGTGACAGGGCCCTCACTCTAGCAAAACTTTAGTTTCTAATCCCTCATTTTATCCTTACCATACAAACACAAGATTTTATTGGAAAATGTATGATACAGGAATATCAGCATTTTGGATTCTTAAGAAATGGACAAAATGGATCGTTTATTATATATTTAAAATATCTCTTCTTGTATCTACATATTAGCCCCTGTTTGGTGCACATTTTGAGTTCAAGAATGCATTTTTTTTGTTTGATGTGATGGTGAATACGTGATTGAAAATGAAAAAAAGTTATTGATGTGATGTAAAATATTTATTTTATTGAAGAATGTGTGGTTGAAAATGAGTAGAAGAATGATAATGAAAAAAATAATGTGGTTCAAACATGGTCTTAGTTGTATAAGTAAGCCCCTATTTGATATCTTTTGCTCCCGAACTCTTTTTTATCATCTACTTATTTTTAAACAAATATTTATACAATAAAATATTCTACAAACTCAAAACTTTTCCTTAATTATTAATCATACATTCTCTAGATATTCACAATTCAAAACTTTATTTTTCGCAAATAATGGCCATCAAATAGGATTTAAATGTTTCTATTTTAGTATGCATATTTTGGGGAAGATAAAATGGTGGAAATTTTTATGTGCATATTTTCAAGACTACCCGTCTTGTATAATCAAGTCTTGCGTGTCTAAAAAAACCGTTTACTAATTTGCTCGATCCAACGACGTAAAAATCAATTGAGATACCAATCAAAGGACAGGATTGTTGACTTTTAATAGAATCTGTTTGTCCTTTTGTTCCTTGTGGCCCACTTCCCTATCAATATCATTCCTCTCCAACTTACCAAGCAACCGATATATTTATTTAAGAGTGAGACTAAAATAAGAATATCCTCTCTATGGTGTACCGACGACTTTTTCTTTATTATACAAAGTAACCTTCAACAAATCAAATAGAAATTTGTAAAATAAAGTATGTAGCAGCCCAATCCAATCAATTAAGGGAGGGTTTTCCTTGGTGGGACATATGGAGGTCCGTTTTCAAGTCGTATGCTTATAGAGGATAAGCTTTCATTATTTTCCTCCAAAAAGCTGATTGACCATCAGCATTCCAAGTGCAACAAGACATGAAGAAGGGGGTGGCCTAATCTCAATTGGATTCCACACTACACTCCATGAGAGCCACCTTTTAACAACACCAAGATTCATACCCTTTTGAGCCCTCTTATCAATCTTTATTTCTTCAATGAAATCCTTAAGCGAAATGGATCTTGAAGAGTGGGAACTTCTCCCTGATGATGGATTTCTCGAAATCCATGATGATGGAGGGAAGAAAATCTACTCTAAGAAGTGTAGTAGCGTTCTATCTAGTGTTCTTGAGACGAATTACTTTGTCTGTCCACATAAATCTACTCAACAATTTGTCGAAACAACAACCAATCAACTTTTACCAGTTCCAATTCACTTAGAACCAACCATTCTCAAGCCGTGTGATCAGGAGATACCTAAGCAAGTCCAGGCTGAGATTAAGATCATGCCATCAGTTTCACCGGAGAAGATCAAACCTTTTAATGCCGGATCGGCTTCTGAAGCTGATGAAGACCCGGTTTCCCAAGTTTTCATCAAGAAAATGAAGGAGCCTGAATTTGTCGACGTGAAAGTGGAGTCACCCAAGTCTAGTAGAAGTGGAATCATGCCTCGGATTGATGGTACAGGCTTTTATCAGTTTGAAGAAAATGGAGAGGCATATAAAGTGGAGGCCTTGGACAGCAAGAGTTGTGCATCAAAAGTAAAAGGTGATTCAGAGATGGATATGGAGGAAAATAATTGGGGATTAAATATATGGAAATGGAGTTTAAATGGAATTGGTGCTATGTGCTCCTTTGGAGTTGCGGCCGCCGCTGTCTCCATCATCATCTTCGGGAGTCACCAAAAGAGTAAACAGCAGAATCAGAAGCTTCAGTTTCAAATCTATACAAATGACAAGGTACATACCTCAATTCAGTTTTATCAACTGAATCCCTGTTTGTCACTCAATCAAGATTTCAAGAATGTCAGATCATACATTTGAGATCTCTTTAGTTGATTAAAACGGATTAATAACATATTATTTTGTAGTTACAGAGGATCAAGCAAGTCGTTCACAACGCAAGTAAGCTAAACGAAGCAATATCAGCTGTTAGAGGAGTTCCCCTCACTAGTGCACACGTTACCTTTGGTGGATACCACGAGGCTCATTGAAACAGGGCAGAATTACTGTTTTTATCAGCATTACTTATCTCTTCATTAATAAGGCTATCCTGTAGTATTATAAAATGTTAATATTTGTTCATAGTGCTGTGTGTGAAAACATATTGAGTGTAATGCATCATACAAGAGTGAGACTTGCAACGAGAAATGGTATTTGATGAATTTAGGCATTTGTTCATGCTATTTTGTCAGCATCGCGTACTTGCCAATGTGCGATGATCAGATGTTGCTCTCTTGACATCGTTCGGAAACATGGGTTGTTGGCTTGGGATCGGCGGATCGGCAACTCCTTGTGTGCACAATGCTCGACGGAACGAGCAAACATAGACAGTGAACCTTGTTGTGAGAGTGTTGTGCCATTTTGTTTGTAATGTGTGTGGCAATATAGTAGCAAAAGTTGTGTTTGTTTAAAATTAAAAAATAATAGCGAAGCACTTGTTGATTGTGGCTTCAATGTACCTACCCGGAAAAATGTCCTTATTATGGTAGAATATTAATATTTTATCCACTAGAACACCCCAAAAAGGCTATATTTGTGAGGATCAAACTTTATTAAAGTATAATGATAATTTATTTATAAGATTAATTCCAACGAACACTACTACGTATAAAGAGATTGGAATAACAAATTTCGACAACAAAAAGGCTATAGTGTCATGCTTCAATTCACTTAGAAGACAACAAATTTCGTTCTTTTAAAACATCATTCATCTATTTCGTTTTGGTATCGACTAGCAGAATATACATATAATGGAAGAAATGAATTAATATTCAAGAAATCGTCATCATGCAAAATCATTTAGGATGTGTTTGATTACAAATATGAAAAGAAAACAAGTTCTAACAAATTTAATTGCCTAAAATTTATTTGTATGAAAATTATTAATTAAATGTTCGATTGATTTAATTTTCAATAGAAAGAATGTTATACTTATTCATCTTTTATTTGTGGGTAGATGAGAGGGGTGGTAGATGTGTGAGAGAGAGAGGGTGACTTGCCAATAAAATAAAAACACACTACTCCTTAAATAACAAGTTTTTCTTGTTTTTGAGAAAAATATTTCACGTGGCCAACATTTGGAAAATATTTTTCCTGAAAAAAATGTCAATAAACCCCAAAAATAAAAATTTTGGTGAAAAAACGACATTTTCCATGAAGAATACATTCAATCAAATACTGCCTTAGAGTTAAACCTTAATGTTAATACATCTTCTTTTTTCAGATCTTAGTTCATGTTTATATCAAGAAAATGATAAAATGCATTCCTCAAAAGCGAAATTAATTCGAATTATAACCAAATAATTGGGCATTGTTAATGAGGCAATGTACCAAATAGAATTAAACACCAATTCTATTTATCAAGAAACTTTAATGTAATTTTTAAGCATTTTTCAACTTTTTTCCATATCCAAGTAACTTAGTCCATGAGCTTTATTCTTTAAAACTAATTTTCAATTACATTCTTATAATAAAATAATTTTGCAAGTAAAATTAAAATAATTTTTCACTTTTTAATCATACATTCTTTAAAAACAAATATTTCGGGTAGGTTTGATACTTTTGTCAACGATTGGGTCGAAAAGTGAAATTTACTTAGTTTTTAACTATAGTGACCGACCACTAGAGAAGATTGGTGCGACTTCCATCTTCCCCTCTCACAGTCTCACTCATGCCCACAAATTTGCAGTCCTACGGCTACCTTCTCTTGGGCCCCACCTCGTTTGACGGCGGTGGCACCTCCAATTTGATTGGTCCATGGGCCTGGCGAGCTCTCCCAAGCCGCCGCTGCCGTCGCTTCACCACGTCTGCTACCCTCAACCGCCTCCAGAATCACTATACCACTCTGGGCGTTTCTACAAATGCTTCCTCCTCAGATATTAAGAAGTCTTACCGTCTTCTTGCTCTCAAGGTACCTTTACATTAAGGGATTTTCATCATTTTGACTTTGCGATGGGTTTTGTTCCCCGGAACAATTCGACGTTTTGGCTACGGTATTGACACTGTTGATATCGATTCAACTTGGGAAAAGAGAATAAATAATTGATTGATCGTTCTTTTCAGTCTGTGGTTGATTGTTTTTGCTTTAGAGAAAGAAGTTGGATTTGAACTTGGACATAATATACCATAAAATGTTTATAATAGTTCGAGAAAGGAACATCACAAGAAGGAGAATATCTCTGGGGGCAAGTGCTTACATTTTGTTACTTTTTCAAGTAAGATTCCGAGGTTGAAAAATAATTACTAATTCTTTTGGTCGAGGATTTCACTTCAGAGCCACATAAAATTCAATTTATTTGTATGTGTCAAGGAAGTATTTTCCATGTACCTACTTGTAAAAATCAATCTTTTATCAGAAGGTGGTTAGGACTTGGGAAATAGGCTCCAGAAGACTGCATTAGGAGACTGTATCTGTATGTATGAATGGAGAATTGTATATTTTGTGTTTTTTGTTTGGATACTACAAAATTTTGCCAAATACATTTTTGTGATCAATGAAACCAAATTTCTCATGGAGAATGGAGGCAGTGAGCATCTTTGATGCGGAGAATCACATGAACACTATGGTGAGCCTATGTCATAAGGGACGGTACGAGGAACGGCCCAAAAGAAGTGCTTGAGTTATAGGGTTTGATTGTGTGTCTCCTATTAGCTATAGCTTTTTGAAAAAGTCGTTGCATCTCCCTACATCAATCTTCTTCACGTGAGATTTTTGTTAATTTGTCTTGTCTGCATCAGCTCGCATGAAACATAGTATCTTGGGTTCTACATTAACATAGTGATACTCTCCATGCTATGTGAAAACATCTGAGGCGTGATCTGAATATAATTGTTTGTAATTATTACGAAATCATACTATCATTTGCACCAGAGTGGCTGACATGCATAACATTACTTTCTGGATATGTAAAATTAGATTTCCGAAAGTGTCCTATGCTGTCAACCCATGTAAACCCCAATTATGACATCCCTTCTCTCCCACTTACACCTCGGAACGCCCCGTTCTTATAAAGATAAACGTGCTTTCACATCTTAACCAGAAATGAAATGGCTGGGGAGGGGAGACTCCCACTTACACCTCGGAACGCCCCGTTCTTATAAAGATAAACGTGCTTTCACATCTTAACCAGAAATGAAATGGCTGTGGAGGGGAGAGGAAAGGTTCCTTTTTTTGAGGGAAAAGAAAGGATCTGGGTTTTGACATTTTCTAAAGGAATATATCATACCAAACGAATGAAACTGAAGCAGCCTAAATTATCACTAGTGTCTAACCTTTACAAATATGTTTCCAAGCTGGGTTTTCTCATCCTGTACGGCTGAAACCTCTAATTTTTATAACATCTTCTCTTTTATTCCTTGCACAGCATTTACAGTATATATGATTTGTTATCACCACCCATTTTTCTGTAGATTTTCTCATCCAGTTGCCTTGTAAAACATACAAGTTAGCCTAACATAATAAACATTTTCCACTGATTCTACAAAGTAGCAAGAATCTCTGCCATACATCTCTAGCAATTTCAAAGACAGCGGTGTATTTAGTTATCTTCCTTGAACCACTGCAATTAAGACTGGGATGTTCTCTTTAATCTAAATAGGTTTTTAGCAGATAGGTGTTGTCACAAGTCTGCCGAAAGCGTTAGTTCCTTTTTTTCTCATTTTTCTTTGTTCTATTTCTCCCCTTTCTACTGTTGGTAGAGTAGGTTGGGAGTGAAGGGCATCTATATTTGTGGAGCTTCCCGAGTGACAATGCTTGTTAACAAAACGTTACTTCTCAGAATTTTACTTCATGAGCTGTGCATAATTCTTGCTCCATCTGTACTACATTAAGTGAGAGCATTCTGGAGGAGTGCCATTAGTGTAACCCTAATTTTTGAAGTCTCATCATATGTTTGAATTCCAAAAATAACTTCCACATCCAAATAATTCCGGATTAAGTATTGGCGTCTCAACATAAGGGAAGGACAAATATGCCAGAAAACTGTGCTATCATGCAGCATAACCTGTATCCTCTCAGCTCAACTTCTCGACAGTTTTCAATATTTGAAGTTTTAAATTTTGTGGTCGAGTCACTAAATAATTTCTCTTTTCTTCTGATCCCAAGTTCTTCAATCCATTACAAGTCTTTTCTCTTTCCTTCTAATTTCTCAACTGCATGAAAATGAAAACATGCAAAAAAATGTGAGATATAGCCCTTGTTTGAGCCACATTAAAATTTTCATTATCATTCTTATACTCATTTTCAATCACATATTTTTCAATAAAATAATATTTTCCATCACATCAATAATTTTTCCTTCTTTTTCAATCACACATTCTCCATCAATCTACTATTCCAAAATATATTCTTCCAAAATTATGTGGCTCAAACACACCCATATTTCGATAATGTTTGTTTTTTCTCCGGTTGTATGTTATTTTTATGTTTATAAAGCAAAGCACATCCATTCTTTTTTAAGTTGTTAGGACATTATGCCAGTATTCTATTGTGCCTATGCCTCTGATTATTTATCTGCTTCCTCTTTGTTTTGTAATTGCATCATATTTGCATTTTTTTCTTTAGTTGCACATGCATCAGTGTGCCCATGTAGCTATAAAGTGTTGCTCAATTATTTCCTTGCATTTTTTTCAGACACGTGGTCACAATAGTTTATATGACCTTACACACTCTTAGGGAGATGCTGCATGATGCTTATTCTAATATCTTTTAGGCTTGATTTATAATGGCAGTATCATCCTGATGTCAACAAGGAATTAGGAGCTGATGAGGTTTTCAAGAGTGTCCGTCTTGCATATGATGTGAGCAATTCTTATCTTTTCCTTATGTTATTTATAATTTTTTACCCGGTTATGTGATGATTGTTACATTCACAAACCAGGTATCATCTGTAATATTGTGATATTTTGCATTATTTTCTTTTATACTCTTCGAATCGCTAAAAGGACAAACAAATTAAAATAAGACGTTGAAACAGATAAATTTGCTGCAATCACAGATGATTGTTAAATCCTTCCAAGTGGTGTTTCTGCTTTCTCTCTCTCTCACTATAAAAGCGTACACGATCAGGGGGAACACTAACCTTCCTTCTTCTTGTTCATCCCTTCACATATTCTGAACATAGGTGGTGAGACTCGAGCTTGTTTTGTTTTGTTTCTTCTCTGCCTTGAATGGGTTCCATAGTTGAGGCGAGGGAATGAAGATTCTAGGACTTAATTTGCAAGGGATTTCCCACTATTTTCAAGTGTTACCAAACAAGAGAATGGGAAAGGTTTCCTGGAATTGCCAACCTATTCCAGCGGGGACAAAATTTGGCCTTAAAGGTCTAACTCCACCAGATTCATGACCAGTGTTTTTAGGATCCTCTCAGTGCACAACACCAGTGAAGAAGAGAATGAAGATTAATTCCATTTGCATCACTCTGTGTTTTATCCGGAAAAGATGCCAAGTGGAATTCTGTAATGCGGGTGCTGCGGACAAATGGATGTATTGGGAATTCCTCCAGTGCAGCCGTGGCTTGGGTGTACTGCAGATTGTACTATTAGATTTGGAGAATGACTGAATCTCCAAATAAAGTGCAAACTTAAAAAACAAGAAAATGGGTCTCTGTTGATTTAACAGTTGGGAGAAGATTGTTCTTCCATTGGAGGTGTGTAGGTTAGCTTCCCCCATAATATCAAGAGATTTAAGAATTTCTAATAAATTTGTAGTTACTCCTCCTCAAAATATATGGAAGTAATCTTCCATGCGATGATGCAACATAGCCTCAATTCATTGGCAAATTATTTCAATCAATAACATTTGAGAAAAGCACGGCTAGAATTTTTTTGAAATTGTTAATTTATTGTTTTTCTTTTATTTCTTCTTTAGCCACTGTTTGACAACTATTATTTGGAGAAAAAAAAAAAAAATGGTTTTCAAATAGTTGTCAAACGTAGGCATAATTCTTTGGGATCATACATAGAAAGCATTTATGTAAAGTTTATCTATCTATCGGATGCCCGATAACATTTTCCACCCTAAATTTTATTAATTTTTATTTGATTAAAGTTGATTAAGTTTTGCACATTGAATTCAGACATGTTCCATCAGACTGCTGTTGCGTCCAAGGTGATTTTATTGTAGATTGTATTGGAAGGAGATTTAGAATAGCTTCAGTTTATGTTCTTTTTATATGATAGAACATTCACAAGTCAAAATATATTGTCAAATTTTTGTACGGTGAAGCTTTAACTATTAAGTTTGTGATTATGCAGTTTATCTTGGAATTTTGCTAATTTCTGTAAACTTTTGTGGAAGAAAAATGAGGAAAGAAGTTTTACATGCTATATGTTTGTCGACTTTTTAATTATTTCCATTTCTGATGATGTGAACTGTGACCTGGGTTTACGTTTCTTTAAACTCCACTGAAAATCCCAAATAACTTTTGGTACCATCAAAGATTGCATTGTTTATGATCTATTTTACATTGTTGACCTGGCTGTTGCCTTTTTCCCCCTGTTACGTTTTTTCCAATAGCACCAGCTATAAATTTGTGACATAAACAGGAAATCAAAACTGTATCTTGTGCAGATACTGATTGATGTAAAAAAAAGAAATCAATATGATCGGACCCTTCAACATCAAGAAAATGCTGGCAGGTCATCAGGGGATAATTGGGCCTTTAACCCTGAACATGAAGATGGACAAAGGATCTATAGGTGGGCTTACTTGAGGCGGAAAATGCAACGTGAGAAATATTGGGAACAATTCCACACAGATGATGATGATGAAGTGTACGAGGAATCTGAAGAAGAAAACACAGCTGAGGAGAGAGGCTCCTTCGTTGAGGTGCTTAGATCAGCTTTCCTCTCCCTGTTTCTGATGCAGACAGTAGGTACCCACTTGTCTCTCACGTTTAGTAGCCTTATGGCTTTGCTTGACCGGAAATTGGACACTGGGTACAAGGTGGGTTATGTATTTGCATGGTTATTGGGAGGAAGAGGTGGCATTTTGCTTACAGTGTTCCTATCATTTGCAAGTTGGGTTTGTGGCAAAACGAGCAGCAGCATTGTTGCTGTTGTAGTTGTTGCCATGTGGTTTGGTTCAAATCTAGCAAGGTATGCTCCACTTCCACAAGGTGCTCTTCTTACTCTTTTGTACATGTCAATCAAGCTACAAGTTGATCTAAATTAAAGCCGACTGCTGTGCTTATATATATATATATATATGTTCTTATTCATTTCTTTGTGTAAATGAGATCACAAAAGAAGAGGTAAAAACATTAGTTGGATTGAAAAACGCCCTTGTGATGATGTAAAAATTGGGAATGCGATAATTACTGCAGGTTTGGAATTATTCATGTTTATATATTCATTGACGGAAGGTAAGGCAAGGATTCTAGGAGGGGAAAAATATGAATGAATTCACATTTACTGTTGTATCATAAAAAAATTACATGTACTATGATCTCCAAAAAATGTCAAAGAGGAATGCCTTTGAATACAGGATTTTAGTGCACTTTTGCTTCTCCTTCATTCTTTAATTGTCTGATGTTCTTCCATAGGTAGCGCCCACTCGCCATGTCAATGAACAACCAGAAGCCATTCTGAATAATCTAAAAAATTTAAGAATTGCAAATAGTTAGAAGAAATACAAAAAAACCTCAGACATTAATTAAATCAGGCAATTTCTTCTTTCTTCTCACCTTAACAAAACCCAATTCATGTTTCCCTTGAGTAGACGTAGAACTATTTTCTAGAGTTGAATCCTCTGATTCAGAAGGAAGGGAGCTCACCGTCCTCCAAGCCAAATACCCGGCCAACGCAGCCGAGAAAAACACCAAGATGAACCTCAGAGGACACATTTCTGAAAGTTTAGATGTCAACGGTTGTTAATGGATTCTTTCGTTCTGGAAATTGACTTTGTCGGGGATGGATGATCATATATATATATAGAAGACGCGTTTGTCATTCCAGTTGGCTTATGACTTCTTCATCACCTTTTGTTTACCAGTCAAAGGAATCTATTAGTATGAAAGGAAAGGTTGCAGTGGTTACTTTTCAAAACCAACTGCTACATAATCCACTTTGTAGAGGTTAATTTATTTTTCGTCACCAACTCCCATCGAATTATATCACTTAACTTTAATTTACTTTTAACTGACCAAATTTTCAAGTTTCTGTCCGAAAATTGACTCTAAATTTTGAAGCTTTGAGAATTAATTTCCATCTTATAACCGTACAAGTTAAGGTTTTTCATCATTTCTCCGATCCTTCATTTTCTTTAACTACATTTTAGTCTCACTTTTTTAATTATATCACCTCTATTTTAGTCTTGTATATACAAGATAATGCGGTAGGTAGGGAGTGAAACTTAATCTCCAGCTTTCGGCTCAACCTTAGTTGAACTAATTGTACTTGCAACCCCTTCAAGTATTTGTGCATATTTTGAAGTCATAAATTCGATCGAATTTGTGACAATTCTTTTGCTAGGGTTCATTTGACATGATTTTTGAGAAGTCAAAATCTATCCTATGGTTAAGAAGTTGCTGTTGAACGTATTTAAATAATTTCATAAAAGTGTTTTATTTAATTATAAGAGTTTATAGAGAAATCTGACATAAAATAACTTTTTCCTAAAAACTCTTCTACTAGAAACTAAAACTTTATCAAACTAGCCCGTAATCATATCGCTTCAATTTTTCCTCTTAACCTCTTTATAGGTTTTGAGATTATGTCAATACACAATTGCAATTCTTTCTCCGAGGAAATCGAATCCAGCCTGCCCATAAGTAGGTCAGTGCCTTTCACTGCCTACAAATGCATTTTGTTGTAGAAGGAATGATATTTAACATCACTGATATTAAAACATGTAACACTAATGTGACATTAAATGAGAAGTATAATCATTTAATTCCACCTTCATCAACTGTCACCTAAATTGGTGTTGTAGCATCAATAGTACTAGATAACATTATTTTTTGTTGTATAGACACCGAATGAGTCATGCCAACCTAACCTGCTATGGGCCTGGGATAGCTCAATGAGGAGCCTGTCTAAGCCCGCCTATAGCTGTGTGCACTTCTCATCTCATCTCGCTCCACATCCTGGATCTAGAGCGGGCTGAGCCAAACAGGCCAGGCATCATGGGCTTTTTTGTATACAATAATATACAAATTGTAAACTTTTATAGTGCAAAAAATAAACGAATCGTATGAAGAAGAAAGATTATTAGAACCTGGTCTTGACATTTCTTTCAGGTATCAAAAATATTAGAACAATGTACCATGTGATATCAAGTTGGAAAATTAAGTTCTGTTGTGGTCGTGACTCCAATATATCTAAAAGAATAAAAAATATTACAAAACAAATATGTAGTGTGGTCTTAATATTTAAAATAAAATGTAAGTAACTAAATATGCATCAAGTAAACTGAACAAATGAAATGTGAGAAAAAATGACTAGAAATATTGAGAGAAGTGAAAAATTGGCTCGAAAAATGAATTTCATAGAGCTTTTTTAAGGTTACTTTTCGGAAAAAACTAAAATCAAAATAGCCGACCACCACATCCAGAGCAGTACTATTATAGTAGTTGCCCTGCTTTTTCCTGGAAAATAAAAAATAAAAAAAGAACTTCGTCCGGTCGAGGATGACCGGCCTCAGCTAGCACCTCTATAGAATTTCCTTCACATAAATGCATGTCATTTTATTTCAAGGGAGTGAATTAACCAGGGCGAATAGACATAACTAGTATCAATTATACAGGTTCCCTCAATTTTTGTACGCTCGGCTGACGGCCCTTTTACAACTTGTGTGTTGTTCTTCAGGTCTTCGTACCATTTTACAAAAGTTTAAGAAGTACATTTCACGGGGGCAACAAATAACATGATCTTCCGTAGAATGATAAAGGTACTTCACCCTGTTGGGGCTCGATAAATCAGCTTTCAAAAAGTCAACCCATTCACTCCAACAAAAATACATACAAAAGCTTCAGCACACTGTACGACCATAACAAATGGATGCAATGTAGAGATTTTTTGACCATTTATCCTGCAGTATAATGAAAATAGATAAACAGCAATCACTAAATTTGAATTTAAATTGAAGTGGGGCATGTTGAGATAATAAATTTTTATTTACGTATTCATACATATGCTGCGCATCACTAAGAAATCCATACGGAATGAGACAAACAGTGAGTGAAAGCAAGTTACCTTTACATGGGTACTTGGGAAAGCAGAAGTGCGAAGAGTTTCCTGAGTCTCATCCACTAGTTTTCGTTTTAGTGTACTCAGTATGAAGGCCGCTTGATCATCAGTGGCAGCCATGGAAGTTATTCTATAACCACTTTCCCAGCGGCGATGAATTCCCTCGCTTGGGTACAGAAAATCAAGCTCTACAACCTATAGCATCAATAAGCCCAAGGTGATTATGGATATTTGAAAACAACCGTATAATCAGGAACGAGGAATTCCACAAAGATTTGCTCATTACAACCATATCTTACCTGCTCAGAATATCCAGAATTTCTAGACATTACAACACCCCAGCGACTGCCAGCTGTAGTCATGGATGTGACATGGAAGCCTTCCTTCCACTTTTTATTAATCCACTTGAAAGGAAAGGATTCACTGACTTTATAGGACTGCTGGGTGTAAGGAGTTCCTGGAGAATTGGTGAATGCACAAATGAAAACCTAAAGAGTCGTATAAATATGATTGAGATCGGACGGGTACAGTGATACAAACTATCATATGAACCTTCTTTCCACTTGAAAGGAAAAAACTCAGACATCAAGACGGCTGGTGTAATATGATGGAGATCATCAACCCGATACAATAGATATAATTGATTTACAGCCAGGCGAAAAGATGAAAGTACTACAGCACACATATACAGAGAGACTTGTTAGTTGACAAACCTTTAGACATAACCACCAAGGAACTTCCATTAGCTGCACCAGCTATTGAACTGATGTAATAGTTTTTTTCCCACTGTTCCATGATCCAATCCTGATGAGAAACACGGTATTAATAGGAAAGGATAGGTGCATCCAACCAGAAATGCCAAACGAAAAGAAATTGAAATGTAAATGTACATGCAAAAAACAACCTTATGAAGGAAGACAGCTGAAAGCTCGTACACCTGCGAAGTGAAACCTGTTCCGGCATCCATGATTAAGGCCCAAAGACTTGATGCTGAAGCCACACAGCTGATATATAAACCATCTTGGGTACCCTTTTCTACATGCTGAAAGAGCCTTGAGTCTGCAACATTGTAGTGATATCTACAAATACAACAAACAACATATTAGTCACCCATACCAGAACAAGGTATGCAGTCCAACCTATAAAACTACGGAGCTGGTATATACAGTTGTCAGTTGAGAGCCATTTTCCACTGTTAGGAATACAAATCATTTGTCTGAACCTCAATGATCACATGAGGTATAAATAAAGGAAAGACGACAAAAATGAATTAGCTCTAACAAGTTTCCAGAGGACTGTCTTCTTGCTAACAAGTTTCAAATCCAGTTTCAGAGAAGATAACTGAAAGTAAAGGCACCAATGAACCCTACACACTAGCTCTAAGTTTCCAGAGGACTATCTTCTTGCTAACAAGTTCCAAATCCAATTTCAGAGAAGATAACTGAAATTAAAGGCACCAATAAACCCTATACACTGAATACACAGAGACAGAAGCATCTCCAACTAAAAGATACACCATTCACACACATTTACACTTGACAATATATTTTTGGTTAGACGTGTAATAGAAAATTATGAACGAAACAAATGGGAAGCCTGGTCATAAACTAGGACCCATGCGCACCTAGTAACCAAATCCAATGAACAGCTAAACGCCAACCTAAATTTCAGAAATAGAAATAGGCATGTGCATCTTGAGGAAATAATTGCATTATTTTCTATAATTGGACCAGAAAAGATCTGCTGGTCCTGTCAGCATCCATAAGAGGATAGCAGAGAACTTGTGACTTTCAGCTGATTATCCAAGAAAGATTTATTTCAGGCGTCACTTCCAAATTTAACTTTTTTTTTCCAATATTTTTAGTCAGATTCCTCATTTAGCATTTCTCTAACAATTAAAATGCACAAGCTAAACAATCATCATCCCAAGAATCTGTGGGAAGATAAATCGGTTTAGGGAGAATTGGGCAGAAATCATGCACAAAACAGGAAAAGCAAAAAGAATAAGTAAATTATATTTTACTATACGACAGCTTGAGTTGGTCTAAAAGGCAGTTTCCAACATTTCTCATACAATCTAAGAATATTTAACACGGCCTGACCATATGCAGCTCATGAGCGTGCAAACACATAAAAAACAATGTGAGTGGCTACTTGCCTGCCTGCCTGCCCACACATTTAAAACATAGGCACGTTCCTGTGCACTATTTTGGAAAATCCCATGCCAACTGGTGTACAGAAAATGCTAAACATAGTGTTTGATGGCGTATGAACATCTGGAGCTCACTTGAACTCAAAAAAAAAAAAAAACACATGCACCACCTACCACCTACATGCCCACTGTCATTGTGCAAGAACATAGCAAAATCCTTGTGAAATATTTTGGAAGATTCCACATCCACAGATCTCCAAATGCAGATTATAAACCTTTAGCTCAAGTCCACATGTTATTAGAGACAACATTTGTGTGGCGGGTGAAGCGGTATGCAGAAAGAATGTAAAGGTCGAACAAGGAGAAGAAACATAAATTATGTTTAATATATATATATATTTTTTTTTACTTTTTGCATGTGGCATGACAGATTGTACATGGATTTTCCTGCCAGACTCAACACCATCCTCTTGCACGGTATCGATCAATTTCATTCCTCCAATAACATGATAAAACAGAATACATAAACTTGAAGATTCAAAATTTTGGAGCATCCACAAGCAAAGAAGATAAAAACGGATGATGGGATAGGGAAATGAGAGAAAAACCCAAGTCGTGTGCGCACCCTGGTGTCCAACCAAAGGAGACGAGGAAAAAAGAAAATGCAATGAGGTAATAAAAGACTTTGCAAGTATTCAAGTGATCCAAGTGCAAATATGGCACTTAATCCTCATTAGAATTAATAAGTTGGTACAGGAAGTTGTTTCCATATGTTATCCACAATCCAGGGAAAGAGACAACAAAATAACAATCTACCATAGTGGAGAGACAAGTAAATCCGCACTGGCTGCTAAACAATGACACGTGTTAACCCATCATAAGAGCATATCAAGTCAACGAAACATGTATCAACAATTACCTTTGTTTCATAGGACGACGTGCATTATACACAGAAATCCACTGGGTAGCTGGACTACCTAGTCGCACTTTCTTCTTTGGTTGTTCATCCTCGTCCAAGTTAATCGGCAACCTTCCACGCTTCTGGCCAACCTGCTCATGCAATATATGACAAATTCAACATAAAAGGTTTTCACGCATAGGGACATACACCTATAAAATAAATACCAACAAGTATATTGTTTATACAACCTTTAGAGCTCCATCAATTCTTATTGGTCTTATTGATGTGCATGGATCGATAAGGCTCTCAAATACTGCTACCAACTTAGAATAATTTGGTTCCTCGTCAAAGTTCATATTTGTAACAGCCTCAAGGAACCGTTTGAAAGGAGCAGGGCAAAAGCAGCACATCAACTCTGGAGAAGTAGCCATTTTCTTTTTAGAAACTAAAAAACTCTTGTTGTCACCCTGCCATCATTCAAAACCAAATGGAGAAACAGTTAAAAAATTTATGAGCTTAGACAAGTTGCGGATAAAATGTTATAAAAGCAACGGTATCAAGTCACCTGAAACCCTTGCCATGGTAACCTTCCCTTAATGAGAAATATCAGTGTGTATGCCAGTGACTCAAGATCATCCCTCCTACTCCCAGTACGACCCAAATGTGCATGCACACTTGCATACCTTATTGTGCCCCTGTAGATGGAGTTATTAGTGCATGTCTAGTCTGCTTCAAACAGTAAACAAATTAGTTCCCCCAACCTAAATATATCAGGCCTCTGATCATATTCAACATGCTGAGCAGAAGATGCGTCTTTCCACCTGGATGCTGCCTCATCAACACATTAGAACAGTAGCAAACTCCATTAACCAAAAGAGGTATAGAAAATAAAAAAACAAGGGAAGGAAAAAATATCAGCAGCAGAGACGCGTAAAAATATGGCAAGAATTGGAATTTTACTACATTGTGTTTCAACATGCCTGGTTGTAGTGATGCAAATAAGAGAGTAAAAAATAGCAGTAGCATCATACCCAAACCAAGATCAATGAGATATAGCTTTTTCTCATCGGCAGTTCCAGGTTGACCAAGTAGAAAATTCTCTGGCTTCACATCTCCATGCACAAACCTAGGTAAGTAACAGAGAGAAGCAATGGTGATAAGTATTCAATGAGAAAAAGAAAAAAAAATACAAAACTAAGGATGCGAGGAGATTCAAAATATTAATGACATTTTTGCAGAAAGGCGAAGGAATTTGGTAGAGAGAAAAAATCAGAGATCAAAATGATTTACCCCTTCATGTGAAGCTTTTCAAGAATTGATATAGCCTCCACGGCAATACAAGCCACCATATTGGGAGTCATCCTGTTTCATGCTCACCATTAAACGATGAAAGTGAAATACAACGACAAGGATATTTTAGAGAATTTAACCCCAAAGATAGTTTGCGTGTGCATGTGAGAGAGAAAGCGAGAGAGAGAGAGAGATGCTATATCTTACGACTGGCCTAAAGAATTCCAAACATCCCAAAGACTGGGTCCAAGCATGTCCATGACCTGAAACAGAATTGTCATTAAACATAATGATAAAAATCTCCATGCAAAAGGCAATATCAAAACTCACCAGGATGTAAAAATCTCCTTGACGACCCTTGTAGTGAACCCATGGGATCCCATAACATCCGTTCAGGTTACTTTTCATGAAACATCAAATAAGATGAATATCAAGTTGTGGAAGTATCAAACACCGAAGAGAGTGAGAAGAACCTCAAATTAAATACATGGTCCTTACTTGTACACCTGCCACTCATATGGAGGGCCATAGTTGCAACCCTTACTATTTCGGTGCTCAAATTTCAATGCAACCTATTGAAAAAAATTTCCATATAAATTCAGAAAATGATATAAAATTGCAGATATCTAAATTCCATGATAGAATGCAATAAGATACCTCAACCGCATCTGCTCCTGTTCTTTCGGTGCCACCATTAACCCTTCGACCAACATAAACTTGACCAAAACCACCCTTACCTAACTTCCTTTCAGTCTTATACACGGGTGAACTACCCACTTGTACCTGCACCAATGACATAAGGAGACTTATTTAGGAACTCAAACCGAGGGTACTAAAGGTCAAGAAGATCGTCAACAGGCAATAATTGGATTAACTGTAATGATAACGTTGAGTAATTTAAAGATTTTCAAAGCCCATCCATCCATGAGGTGTACCAATGAGATCTCCAAAAAGAGAAACATTACAGAATCAGAATCAGAAAAGAACGAGGAACAAAATACCCTTTCAGGTACAGGAGTTGTACTTGCTTCTTCTTCAACTCCCATTATTTTGTTCGCACTCCCACCATTCATGGCAATTTCCTTATTTGCAATTCCCTCTATTCTATTAAAAACTCGTTCCCCAGCCCCAAGGGCAACAGCTTGAGGAAGAACCTCACGATGAGGCTCTGGATCTATATCTATAAACCTAGTACCCCTGCCCCTTCCAACAGCTGTTGGCCTTGAGGGTGTCACTGCTGAAGGCCCTTTTCCTACAGCCACTGCATTGCCTCTCCCTCTCCCTCTCCTTCTGGTTCTGTTCTGAGTGGGTGCTACAAAAGTTTCTTCGTTATCAGGGTGTTGAGAGGCAGGCTGAAGATCACTAAGCCGTTTTGATCTCCGTGCTCCGCTTCGCAACTCTGGCATCGTCACCCATGCAAATCACACCCACTCAACACTTCACCATCTGTCCAGAGTAGTCAATAACCAAACAAGAATAAGAAATCGAAGAATGATGGAAACAAAGAACCATTCGTCCAAAACTGGTAAAAGAGTTCATGGACAGTGCTGTTCAAGAATCAAGAATTGAGCTGTTCTACAAGCATAGGCTGGAAGTGAATCAAACTGTAATTATCAGGACAGAACTGAACTAGAGAATCTCAAAATTGTCATATGCAAGAAAGAAATACTTAGCTTTAACCTTGCAAATCACAGACAGCAAAAAAGGAAAAAAGCAGCAATCTTAAAAAGTAAAAAATATATAAAAGATACTACTTTTAACAAAATTCACCGATGTTTACATACTTGCAGACAGATTCTTTCTTGTATGGATGAAAACTATAGATTTTAGCGCCCCAAAAAAAAAAAACATGGGAAGAAAAATCAAACTTAATGAAGCACATAAAAATCCAATATAAAAGGCCATATTGTAATAATCCACGGAAAAATAAAATAACATAATATCATAACGATCAGCTCATCACATGGGCTATAATTAATCATCCGAAAAGCGCAAACTCTTCTCTTTTTTCGTACATTGAAGTTTAAATAAAACAAAACATCCAAATTAAGCAGCCGCAGATCTTACCACAAAAACAGCAAAAGCTGGACGATCGTAGATAAAACCAAAGAAAATCAACTCAAAAATTAAATTAGATCAAATTATTAATTACAAAAGAATCGGCGGAGAGGAATATCAGATAAAACTTTGGGGGAAGAGTATTATTGTGGTAGGATGTATATCGGTGAGTATTTCGATATTTGAACCGATTATACGGTCTTCCTAATATCTTTTTCAATGTAATGTATTTCCTCTCTGTATTTATACGCGGCCACGGGGTTTCCTCAGATTGTAGGTTTTTCCCTTTGCTTTTCTTTCTTTATTATTATTTTTTTTTAGCTAACAGGGGCAAAAGCAATGCACCAAAGGGATACACTACAATAAATTGCCTAGAATGGAACTTCCTAGTAACAGTGATGGAACGGATGGGTTTTTCACGAAATAGATAAATTTCCTAAATACGGTTGAAACTAGCAATGGTAAGTGCATCAACGTCGTGGTTCTCATTTCTAATCAAGAGCACCCAATATACGAAGATTAGTCCTGCGAGTGGATTTTTCAAAGATGTTTGTTATTCCCTTATTTATTGTTGGCATATGTAGAGGGGTTATAATTACTACTACAACGTATGGAAACTGACACATAGATAAGGGATTTAACTATTCTGAACTTCTCTATGATTTAGACATACTTTCTTCGCAGTCGACGTCTTACTTTTTGTCACACCACCTTAGCTGGTTATGTGTTACAAATGAGATCTTGAATCAAAAAATTAATTTATTGAAATCTATCTTAACTTTGAAATATATAAATTCAAGTGCACTGCTAATATACTCAGTAATTGGCCATAGCCAAAATAAATAAATAAATAAATCTGCAAGGGTGTTAAGGAGAGGGTCTAGCAGACTAGCAGGCTAGTTGAATGTAAGGATTGGGTGCTCGTACATTTGGCTTAGTGTCCTTCGAAGCCTAGAACTCCTTAAACATGGTGTCAAATGGTGAATGGGAATGGGAAATAATATTTTACTTTTCAAGTTACACCATTCTCCTTTGGTCCGTGAGCTCTTCAAACCTTGTGTCACAGACTTAATGAACACAAAAAAGTTGTTGACGTAGGGATTTTTTTAAATACATCTCTCCCCCACCCAAATCAGGATTCCAAATGTCGATGATGTCCAATGTGGCATTTTCATAGACATGGATATCATACAGCAACGTTAGGCAATCGTTTAGCATTGTCTCCAAGAGACATCCAATATTAATCAAACTTCAATCCCCTTGAAATGGTAGAATGTACCGTGGAGTTTAAAGATCTTGTCATTCACGAAAGAAATCAGTAATTTCATTAAAAAAAAAAAAGAAAAGCCTACAATTACCTCACTAAAGATTTAAACCTTCGAAATCTAGTGATAGTTTAAGCAACGAATTGTTGAACGTTTTAGCACATTCCTAGAGTCTCTTATGAAAACAATGATGTCAAACATGCCTTGGAGCAAAACTTTATTTTATTGTATTGATGTGGTAAAAATCAATGTTCTAAAAACTGACTTTATCAATTAGAAAAGTTTTTTTATTTTTTATTTTTATTAATGTTTCAATCTCATTTATTTGTCTTTGAACAAGGATTTTGTGGACAAATTAAAGGGAAATTGTCTCATTTCCAACTAAAATGCAAAAAAGGTTATTCTTATCTCATTCGTAGACACGAGTACAAGAAATATCAAAACAAAAGCAAACTAGTAAATCTCTTGCAACCTCATTCACGTTCTAAGTATCACGAGTCGCGTGTTCTTATAGACATACTCACTGGTCATTGGAGACCGTTTACCAAAGCCTACTAGATAATCCCTACGTTATCAATCTCGCCATATACGTACTCGAAAGTATCCTACATAGTCTTTAACTAATGAGTAGAAGTGTTATTTAATACCTCGAAGTTTATGCTCAAATATTTAATTGTAAAGTTTCATTACGCTTAGAATAAGATTTTATAAGTGAAAATAATAAAAGTAGGGTCACTAGTTGCAAGAAAACCATTTAGAAAACTTAAGTAATTTTGAGAAGTTGAAGGACCAAGTTGTAATTTAAGAAAAGTTGCAATTTTTGAGTTTTCATATGCAAGGTACCATGCTAAGGGATCATACGCTTACAAATTCGAAGTTGAGGTTTATAATCATCATTGCAATTTTTGTCCGACTTAGGGATCAATTTGCAATTTTTCTATATTTTGAGTTGACTAAAGTAAAAAATTATAGTTTTGCATAATAAAGAAGTGGATAATCATTTCGTGCCAATAATAATTATTTAGGCTTCGAAAATTTTATTTGAAGTTAAATAATTAATTGGGCCAAAAAGTGGCTCATTCATGGTCAACTTCTTCACCTTTTTTTTTTTTTAAGTTAACGAATGAACACGTGATACTCAGATCTCCAACCTATCCAGGCTAAGCCCAAGTATTTCAGACCAGCCTACCATAGTATTATGTTTGGATTTTAACATTAGGATATTTTATGAATATACAAATAATAAATCTATAATATCTTAAATATCATATCAATTAAGAATTATTTTGTGAATGATTTTAATCATAATTCAATTATTCCAATAATATCTTTCTTTTCATTTTTCAATATGTAATAAATATTACAAAATCCTCATCATATATAAATTTTGCGTTATTAATTCTCAATTAATTAATATCCACATTAATCTAGATTTGATAAATCTTGATTTGATGAATCTTGATCTACATAAAACTAGAGTTATTATAGATGAATACATTTCTATTCATATATTTAGTAATTTTAATAAGTGTTTAAATGTACGTATTATCAATTAATTCTTATATATCAAATGCAATATACAAATGTTGTTCATTCATGGTGTTTCATTATCACAAAAAATCTGAATTGTAAAATTTGAATTTAGAGAGTACAATTTCTAATTTTAAATTTTTATCCTAAATTTTATTTTTCTTAATTTGTTCGAGACTTATCAAATCCTCAAAACAAATTGATATTAAATATCACTTTACGGCACTTATGAAATATTTTAAAATAAAGTGCAATACACGTGACTAGTAAATAAAAGTATTATTAATTCAAGAGTTTAACAAATTTCTTAAATATTCATGTGAATTTATAATATTGTAACATAGATCTAATGGATTTGTTGAATTTTATTGTATTTGTTATGATTACAAATAAATTATATTACTTCTTAATAGATCAATTAAAAGAAAGGTAACCTTTTAATTTCAAAATAAAGTTCATAACTTATCATATATTACAGAAAAATCATATATTTCGTCATTTTAAAGAGCTAAATTCATATTAATCCTTTGAATTTTGGAATAAGAATTAAAAATAAGATATTTAAATTAATTTTACTTAATTTTTTTTTTTTTATCAAATGTACAATGATTTGACAAAATACTTGAGGGTATGAATTCCACATAAATTAGAAGGATTGAACTGAAAAAGTTCTCGATGTTCATATCATGGACTCGAAATTCACTAAAATTTATTACAATCCTTTCAATCATTGAAATCCTTAGAACAATGTTGAAAATTACTCAATTTTTTACACGACGTGCTATATTCTTAGAGTAGATTAAGACGAGAATCCATTCCTTGTAGTATAGCCCATCACAACGATGATTGAAAACAATTAAAAATCAAGTTCCATAACGTGTCTTTAATTAAGATAGAGAGCATTAGAAGTAAAATTTGATTTAAATTAACTCTTCTTTTATCAACAATCCTCGGAATATAACATAAACAAAATTGTGAATTTGTAGGTCTATCTTGACGAATTACACTACAAAATTCTCAAATTTAAGTAATAACGATTAAATAGAGTACACGCTAGCATTAATAGTATTGAACATTAGGAAGGAAAAAAAGAAGATTCCAACTTAAAAGTGATATATTTAGACCTACTTTGAGATAGAAAAAGCAATTCTTCTTCTATTCCACCATCTTTAGATAGCTGGGTTGTCTTTAGATTGATTTTTAAAATATGCCTCCACTTTGTTATCCAATTCTTCGACCTGAAATTTCAAATAGAGAAAAAAATAAAAATAAATAAAGACAATATTCTTAAATTCACTCTTTATAAGTTGACCTGCTAAAAGTTTAGAAAGTCAACATATTAGCTCTTGTTAGCAAATAACAACACGTCGATATTGTAGCGTCACCTTTCACATGATGACTTTTCATTTGCTATACAGAATTAATATAAGATTTGTTTGGCAGGGTTTTTAAAGTTAAAAATTACTTTTGAGATTATATAGTTATAACATTTTTCGACGATTTGTTGAAAGCATTTCATTCGATTAAAAGAGCTTTTAAAAAAAGTTGATATAAAGTAACTTTTTATATGAATCTTGTATCGAAAGTAGAAGCATGAATAGTAACCCTGTCAAATGGTCCAGATGTATCAAAAAAATTAGTGCGGACGGCACATCTCAATCCCTTAATTAGCCGACAATATAATCGTTGTCATGATCGGCAAGTTTGATTATTAATTATATAAAATATGACATCAAAGTGAGAATATCAATATTGTTTCACATGCATTACAATTAATTATTGAATTGAAAGCCATTCCACCTGAAGTTGATGCATCTTATATTTTCCATTTTTTCATCTTTATTGATTAAATTTGAAGTCCAACTTTAATAATATCTAGAGGGTTCGAAAAAAGAGTAATGTTATTCGTCTCCACTGGGGTTGAGTCACAATCTATGTGTTAATTACGTGACATTAAATGATAAATTTATTTAAAAAAAGCTGGTAGGTGGTAAAATAATAAAATAAGCTGAAACCAACTTACCTTGTCCATCAGATCTTCAACTTTTTGAGCATCCTTCACTGTTTCTTCAGCCAGATCTTCAACTAAATTAACAACATTTTTTAGGCCACCTTCAGGGAGTGCCTCCGCTATATCTTCTGCCGCTTTATCAACTTCCTCCGCCACCTTCCCTACGGAGTCGGCTATTTTCTCCACCGTCTCGGCCGCCAGATCCACCTCTCCTGTACACGAGTACAGAAATTATAAACCGGCAACAAAATATTAAACTCATCAACATTGAAAATGTTGTTCGTTGATCCTTACTTGTCAAAGTTAATAACCGTTGGGCCAAAAAAGGAAGTGTTACCATAATTCCAGCAACCCCGGCGATCCTGTCACAACAATTGTAAGATCAATAAATACAAAACTTAATAAATATCGTAAGAAGTTGAAATAATTAGGTTATATTATTTACCACGGATTATCAGAGGGCCAAAAAGAAAGAAGATTCCCTACTTCTGGATCTGGTGTGGCTTCAACAACCAAGTCCCTTCTGCAAAAAAATACAAGTCACAACTTGCAATCAAAATCAAATTACACAACACCAGAAATAACAAAGTTAAAACGCAAGCATACATCTTCGATCCGTTGTTTCTTCGTAAGGTTTGAGTATATTTCAAACTTTGATCTCCCAGAAACGAACCTCCATTTTGCTGATTTGATGTTGTTGGATTATAATGTAACCGATGGGAGCCCAAAGGCTGAAAACCTTTATTGAAATTGGGATGGAGTAGGCCTGATGACCTGCAAGAAGTGGCCATTAATTGATTATTGATTGTGCTGGAGAAGATCAATAATGGAGTTGAGTAGGTATTTAATCGGGACTGAGGGTGCTTGGAAATTTTTACTCGTCAAACTAAATGAAAAAAATGACGCGGAACACGTGTTCCTTGTGTTTATTATAAGCTTTAAATAATTTGCCCATGTTTAATTTGGTTAAAAATCAATTTTGATATAAGTAGATGAAATGTGAATTCGATAGATAGCGAGTATAAATTTTATTTTAAAAAAAATGGGATCTGGCGTGAACTTAATATTTACGATAATTATATTCACATCACGATTTTTATTTTTTATACTGTGTTTTCAATTTTAATTAAGGTCTTCAACTTTAAGTTATTATAATAATTATGTCTCTAACTTTTACATTGTTTTTTTGACTTATAACATTTCTTTAATTAACACATCTCTTCTTTGAATTAAAAATTTATGTCGCTTGCTTTGAATTGAGGAAAAAATATTTTATTGTACTTATATATATACTAGTCTCAGTGCCGTGTTCTTTTTAAGATAATATTAGCGTCTCGAATGTCAAGGATTGACGGAAGATAATATGCATTGAATAAGGTTAGCAAAATTAACTCAATTTGATGAGATAAAGTTTCGTATGATTTCACCCATATAAATATAGTCATCGTTTGGCCCTCATTAATTTATAATATATTTTTCTTTTTTCTTTTTAATCACACATTTTTTAATAAAATAATATTACACATAAACCAAAAAAAATTCTTCTTTTTCAATCACACGTTCTAAAAAAAACCATTTAAAAAATTATAATATCAAATAATAGGGCCAAACGGGGGTATAGTTATGTAGCATCCCAAGAGTACGAAGAAATCAAGAAAACTTCAAACAAATAATGGGGCCAAACGAACCTCCATTTTGCTGATTTGATGTTGTTGGATTATAATGTAACCGATGGGAGCCCAAAGGCTGAAAACTTTTGGGGTCCGTTTGATTGCAAATGTGGAAAATGAGTGGAAAGAAAATGAATTCCAAATAATTGAATTGCCTAGAAATTATTTTACTGGAAATTGTAATTAATTGTGTTTGATTGATATAATTTTTCATGAAAAATGTTGAA
>CAIGRP010036320.1:0-14008 GCA_903798385.1 Fraxinus cuspidata
TATGACACATGAAAGGGGTTAATAAACCCCGAGAGTAAACGGACCGATTGACCACCGGTTTGTTTTTTACGGTGAGATAAATAATCAAAGTTTCATTTCTAAAAATATATATATTTTTAAAATTTATTCAAGTGTTTCCTACTGAGTATTATCATGATACTCATCCCTTCAAAATTTACAGGTTAATTGAAGGCATGGCACTGGCGTGGAGTGGTGGCAAGTGCTCGGTGACTTAGAATGCATTTAAATAAGTGTTTCCTATTCAGTATTACTTGTGATACTCAATCCTACAAAATTTACAGGTTGATTGAAGGCATGGCAGTGGCGTGGAGTGGCGGCAAGTGCTCGGTGACTTAGAATGCATTTAAGTTTCCTAGTAAAATTTTCATTTCTCTAAAACTCTTATGAACACTTAGACGACACTTTCAATACGTTTAACTCTTTGTTTTACTTAACTTATTTTTATTGCATGTTGACTGTAATTTAGAAATGATTGAATGACTACATATGAAGTTTGTTTATTGCTGTGTTGAATTTCAGATTCTATCTACCTATTTAAAAATGGTATAACTTGGGTTACGGTGCATATTTTTGAGTGAAATTAGTTAGATTCAAAAGATCTACAAGTCTTCTAATAGTGACCTTTAGAATTACCTTAAAATAATAATTAGAGAAGGAGTTATGTCCATTTTACTACGAGTCAGTTCGAAAATATCTGTCAAGTATAGTTGAAAAATGATTTCTTGCTTCAAACGTTATCGAAGCAAGCTCAATTTTTTATATGATGTACGTATATGAATTTCATAGTCTCTGTTAAANGAAGAGGCTCAATTTTTTATATGATGTACGTATATGAATGTCATAGTCTTTGTTAAAATTTCGTGATTTTTAGTTGACATTTGCTAGGTCAGACAATTTTTATCTTTCCGCTGCTGCATTAATGGTATTATTGATTTTCTTCCGAATGTTCTCCAAAATTAAGTTTTACCGTAATTGCTTAAGTCTATATATACAATTATCACCCATCGTATATTCTTATAATAAATTTCCAACTTCAAATTTTCCTTATTTGAAATTTATTTTGATTGACATTAAAGAGCTCAAATTAAAAAGATTTTTAACGCTTCGAGTTCCTGGAATTTAGGGCGTTACACCATGACCCAATTGAGAGAAAAATATTGGCATATGTGACCACATGAAATATACCTATGGGGCCACATAGTTCAAATTGGGCCACGATTTTTTCAAATTTCTCGCAATCTTCTATTTTAGTTAAAATTCTTATTTGTGATATCATTTGCTATTTTTTTTTTTTGGCTTAATTGTGCTTTCTAGCTAGGTTTTATGAATTCCCTATAAATATGATTCATTGTATTCATTGTAAAAAACACACAAATTATTGAGAGATTATTTGCAAGGTTTTATTGCTTTCTACTTGTTCTTTAATCAATTAATTTTGAACTTATCGAGCTTATTTCTTGTGGCGTTCAAACAATTCGAGTAAGATTCTTGAGTCTTGTGATTACGGGGTCAACATATTGTCGGTGATTGTGTTGGTTTCTGGTTCAATACTTTTGAATCAAGCTTAAACGTTGATTTTTTGGCTTTCTTGGGTTGAATTAATATTGTGTGGGTTTCATAACTGATATTACTATATGGGTTTACATCAATAATGGACATCCAAAGGATCCTTTGTATAGAAGAAGAAATGTTGTGAGTGAAATGTCACGCCCCAAACTCAATAACCTTTGGCAAAGGTCACGACATTTACTGTCGTTAGTCTATCGCTGATCTCTTGCTCGAGCGAGAGTGACACCTGTTCATCAGAACTTTTCTCACTAACCCGTCGCTCGAGCTACAGTCTCACAAGCGATAGGTGAGCAATGGAGATAGCCATTTTCCCAGCCCGTATTTTCTCTTTTCTATCCAACTTTGGAACGCAATTTCTCATTCATCTATAATTAATTTTGGTGTGTATAAACCAGTGTCTTGTTCTTGACCTTGGGCCACATGACAAACTTTGCAATGTTTCACATATTTTCTCACATCTTGCTCCATTTTACGCCAATAGAAATTTTCTCGTACCAATGCAAGAGTTTTGTCTCTTCCGAAGTATCCTCCAAGTCCTCCCGAATGAAACTTTAACGATGATAGACTCTCTTAGAGAACATTGGAGAATGCACAAACTATTTTCCGTGAAAGAAAACCATCCTGTAGGAATTGTTGATGAGACCCATGTTTTCATTTTTTCCAAATACTTTCACATAAAGGATCTTTTTCAAAAATCTCACTTAAAATTTTGAAACCCAAAATCATCACTTGTTTGTTTTAGCAAAGGTTACTCTCTGCTCAAAGTATGAGCCCTAACTAAGCTTTAAGAATTTCAAATCAAGTAGCATGTCACCTACTTAATTTTTGTTGCCTATTTATGTACTTCAAAGCTACACGATGAGAATATAGAACAAATGACCTTAGAAGCAAAAAATGACTCTGATGATTCAAAGCTCAACATATTGCATAGAACTCTTTATCATAAGTCCAATAATTCTTCCTAGATACATTTAGCTCATCACTAAAGAAAGAAATTTGATTTCCTTCTTGTCCTAAGAAAGCACCAATCCCCACATCAAAGGCATCACATTCAACTTCAGAAACGTTGTCAAAATCTAGAAGAGAAAGAATAGGGGTTCGGTTACCTTATGCTTGATAAGATAAAAAAAAAAAAATTTGTGCCTCATTTGTCTATTTGAAACTGTCATTCTTTAAACACTGTAATTGGTGCAACAATATGGCTAAACCCTTTGATAGAATAAAGCAAGGTCATGGAAGCTTCTACTGTCGTGTATTGTTTTCTGTGCCGGTCAATTCAAGTTAGCTTCAACTTTACTTGGATCCACTTTGATCCCCTATCCAAAAACACCATAACCCAAAAATATAATATTGCTAGCGAAAATCTGGCATTTCTTCAAGTCGGCATATAATTATTGTTCTTACAAAGTGCTGAAAACCTGATGAAGAGGATACAAGTGTTGCTCTTCATTTTTCATATAAATGAGAATATCATTAAAATATACCACAATGAAATTTTAAATATACCATGACGTTCTATTCGATGAATATAATAAGTTAGTCTATTTGCATTCATAACTGGACTATTGGAATATGTTTGAATATTTAGTCGAAGTTGACACGAAAGTCATTTCTTTATACTTAATTTCATTCTCTAAACCAAATTCTAACAATCCCCCACATGAATGAAAATTCGAAGATGCTCATGCTATACAAAAATATGATGCATTGAGAGAGAGAGAGGGATCAGAAAAATACTGCATCATGTAAGGTAGCTTCCATCCTTTAACCTTTCTTAGTGAAATACTATTAGATTTACTTGGCTAATTAGTGAACATATAATGTCTAGACCCATTCAGTCGTTGATATAAACCAAGACAATAATACTCATACAGATATCTTTCCTAAATCATTCATGGTTTTCATGACTTGGTTCATTTTGGCCAAGAACCACTCCTGTGTTTTATAAGTATTTAGAAAATTTCACTTTTTGAACAATTTTTGTTGAGGTGGCCCCACCTCACACTTATATAGGTGACCTCCTATTAAGAGTATTCTGCCATATTCCACTTTATTTAATCAAGATATAGGAATCATTAAAAGGATTTCTTAACCTTAACATTTGAAGAAAGTATTTTCAGTTAACAAAGTAGGGTTACCATTACAAAAACCTTTATGTAGGAGGCTTTTATCCCATTCATTTCGATAGACAACAAACTTGATCTCTCGGTAAACCTTTTGTAAGTGGATCCGCGATGTTCTCATTTGATTTCACATATTTCATGGAGATGATAAGAGATCAGTTGTTTAATGGTATTTTGTCTACGACTTATATGTCTAGACTTACCATTATATATTTTGCTTTGAGCTCTTTCAATAACCGATTGATTATTACAATGTATACTAATAACAGGTACCGGCTTAGACCAACATGGAATCTCTTCTAAGAAGTTACGAAGCCATTCTGCTTCTTCCTCAAGTTTGTCCAAAGCAATAAACTCTAATTCCATCGTTGATCGAGCTATACACATTTGTTTTGTCAACTTCCGTGATATAGCAGCTCCACCAATGATAAATATATAACCACTAGTAGACTTGGAATCTTTTGTAACGGATATCCAATTCACATCACAATATCCTTCTATTACCGTTGGATATATTGCAAAGTGTAATTTATAGGTTGAAGTATACTTCAAGTACTTAAGAACCCTTGTTAAAGCCTTCCAATGATCATAGTTTGGATTACTTATGAATCTAATAAGTTTATTCACATCAAATGCTATGTCCGATCGAGTGCAGTTTCTAATATGCATAAGCCTGCCTATAATCTGTGAATACTTTAGTTGTGACACACATTCACCTTTATTTTTGACTAAGTGTAAACTTGTGTTAATAGGGGTTTTCATTGGTCTTTCAATTACATTATACCTTTTAAGTATATTCTCAACGTAGTGAGATTGAAAAAAGTATAATTTCTTCGGATATTTTAGAGATCTTAATCCTTAATATTACATCATTCATACCCAGGCTTTTAATATCAAAATGTTTTGTTAACATTCTTTTAGTCTTTATCATTATTTTGAGACTATTGGACATTATCAACATGTCGTGTACATATAGACATACAATCACGTAGGCCTTTGGTGTATGTTTAATGTATACACACTTGTCACACTCATTTATCTTAAACTAATTAGACAATGTTGTTTTGTCAAACTTTTAATACCAATCAACTAACTCTCAAGTATGATTTTGTATTACAGAATCTATCTCACTATGGATAGCTTCTTTCCAATGCAGTGCTTCTGGTGTAGACATTGCTTTATTGCAAAGATGTAAAAAAGGAGCACATGAAACTGCAAACGAGCATCACTAACATGTTGAATTCAATGAAGGTCATTTAGTTTGGGTTCATCTTCAGAAGGAACAATTTCCTCAAGAAAAGTGTGCTAAAATTCATCCTAGGGGTGATGGGCCATTCAAAGTTCTTCAACGAATTGGTAATACTGCGTATAAGATCGATCTACCTTCTAGTTACGGTGTTTCCAACACATTAAATGTTGCGGATCTTTCTTGTTACCATAGTAAAAATGTTAACATGGAACAGAGGGCAATTCTTTGTCAACCAGGGAGTCAATAGAGACAAAATTTTAGCAACGGATGACTTCCGTTGTTATTGCCCATGAATTAACAACAAATTAACAATGGTTTATTATTCTTTTATTTTTAAAAGGTAAATATTAAATTACCGACAGAATTTCCACCGAAGGTTTTCGTTTGTAAAATTCCGTTGTTAATCTGTCTGTAAAAAATTGAAATAAATAAATAATAATTAATTTTTTTACTGATGAATTTTTCAACAGACAATTTAGTTGAAATTTTGATAAAATAATTACCTATGGAAAAAAAATTTATTTTTTTAAATACTACTTAAAAATTGTTTTTTAAATACTTTTCAAAACTTTTTTTTTCTTAATTTTAAGGCCACCAAACAGGGGCTAAACTCAAGTTTTAAATGATAGATAATCATATTTTTAAATCGGAAAAGAAAGTTTTAAGTTGTGCATTGAACCTTTTTGCTTGTGATTGTGAACCGTTCAAAATTTCTTCAATCCGAAATTTGGTTGAACCACTGTTGACTGTTCGACATTGTTGAATTAACACAGTAGATTTGATCGTACTATTTCATTTATATACATATGTGGATGTTAATGGTAGTTGTTTATGCTATACACTTGTGCATTCAATTTAATGATAGTTATTTACGCTACACAAAATAGTACATTATTTTACTGCCTTTTTTGTACAAATTACTTAATAATAGTTATTTTCATTATACAATTAATAATTACTTAAAATATCAAAATTTAATAGTGACAAATTAAATAATCAATTTCCATTTCATGTCATTTCCTACTCTTTAGAATTTTACTTCCCGCCTAATATTTCAATCGGTTTATTTAAATAATCAATTGTAACTTGTTTTTCTCAATTTTGGTTAAAAACGACATTGATTTTACTCTTTTTCAACACACTTTTTCTCTCACACCCTTGCACCGGTGTCCTCTCCACTTCCTGAAAATTATAGCTCCTCTGATGAGTCCTTTTCTTACCCAGAATCTGAATCCGAGGAATACACTATGTGTTGGAATTTGGTTTAGAGAATGAAATTATGAAAAAGTGACTTTGTGTCAATTTCGATAAGATATTTAGACTTGATCTGACAGGTCCCGTCCCGAATCACCCTAGTGGACCCGAAACGTAATGTACGCCGATAGTAGATGCTGACTAGATATCAGGTCCACCACCAAGGTCAACTACGAGTTACTATAAAATATGCATAAGAATCACATGTTTATGAAAAATATAATGCGATGGGCCCAAACAAATATTTTGTGCTCTACCAAAATGCATCATATCATGTGGTTATAACTTTGAAATCATCAGGCTCCTCAATCTATCAAGAACCAATACTACCTGTAAGGAAAATTGTGAGAAAATATGAGTTGATAGCTCAGTGAGTGGAAAATTTGAAAAAAAATTATAATTTATCGTTTATATATATTTATCCAAAATCGAGTTCGTATTATTTATCAGTTCACAACATAACATCAGATATTAATAATCTAGATCGGAATCATTCTCATAATAATGATATAATCATCAACTGAAATCTATACCATCATCTCATTACGTCAAATGTATTAGGAAATCTACCAAAAATGTACCCTATGACAGAAATCTGTAATCTGGTCATATGCACGTAGACTATCCCTTGGGCTAAACACTTCCGACACGGGCCTCAGAGACCCTTCATCCTTAGTGAAGACCCCTAAATGTAATATAGAACACGGCCAGGCCCATCAATGAACTGAATAGGCATATAATTACTGTACTTTTCTGGTTGATCTCAGTATCACATATGTCTCACATTCCAAATCACAAATAATCCATACAATCTTTAAAATTTCACATAGGATAACCATTTCATTTCTCTTTAATACTTTACCCACTAATCACCACACACATCAAACTCATTACTCACCTTATACATTTACAACCCTCATACATAATTTAGTCCAATACCTAAACTTCCATATTTATCATTTAATTCATCCATCAAGGAATAGGAAAGTGATAATCAGTAGTGATTTTATTTCTAGCTCTACTATCCACACACATTCACCATGAACTGCCTTCCTTTGGAACTGAGAGAGATGGTACACCATAAGGACTCATGCTTTCTTTCACTAATCAATTTGCCAATAGATCATGCACTTATCTCTGTATCTCTTTGTCTTCTTTTGGGCTCGTCATGTAAGCTGATATATTTGGTAAAACAACATCTGGAACAAGATTAATATGATGTAGAATATCTCTCATGGGTGGAAGGCCTGGTGAAATTTCCTCCTGTATAACATCGTGAAATTTTTAAAGAAGGTGTTTCATAACGTGAGGTAAATTTTCATTGATCTCATTTTTTACAAGAATCATAAGAGCATAGGCCTGAATACCTTTTTTTAAATTATCTTTTTCAACCTAAAAGAGCTACAAAATTATTCTCCTTTCCTTTTGAAGGCTTGTAAATAGTTTCCTCTTTAAAGAACCCAAAACAATTTTAACTTCATCCCCGAAGAAAGTGTAGGAGTTTTTGTAGCCATGGTGAATATTTCTTCTATCATATTTCCGAGGACGCCCAAGAAGTAAATGACAAGCACCCATAGGGACAACATGACACCATACTTCTTCTTTTTGCTTACTCCCAATTGAAAAAGAAACAAGGTAATGCTTGTAACCTTAATTTCAATTTCTTCGTGGAGCCATGGAAGCTTGTAAGGATGAGGATGATTCTCTGTATTCAAATTTTAATTATCCACCATTTTGTTGACACCACATTCTCAAAACTGTCACCATTAATTAGCAAGTCACGAACCTTACCATCAGAAGTGCATTCAGTGTGAAAGGCGTTCTTCTGAAGCCATTCATCTTTATCTTTCTTCTTGAACAATACTTAATCTCCTTTGAATCAACGACTCCTCGTGATCTGCATAGATAATCTCCTCCTCTTCCTCTGATAAATTGTTTTGGAACATCAAGTGACCTTTCATTCATCCCTTTGTCACTTTCCTCTTCAATTAGACTAATATTCGACCATTAGTACATTCAAATGAAATATATACATAACATTGGCATTTCAAACAGCGAGAGAATTCCGTATAGAATATGGTGTTGGTTTCTTCAAACTAGATTCAGTATATCTTTTTGAAGCTGATTTTGATATGGATTTGATCAGTGGAATGGTTGTGGAACTAGTGCTATCAAGATCTGTAGATCGAATGTACGCCCATGAGCTTCCTTTTGTTGTTTCTCAACAATGAGAGAAAGTTTGCAAACATCATTTTAACTCCAATAAGTTTGTAGTTGAACAAAATTAAAAATTTCAGTCTTAAGGCCACCAAGATAACGGGCTACTGGTTGCTCTTCCAGTTCACAAAGATTAGATTTCATCATAAGAAATAAAAATTCAGCGGTATATTCTTTGACATTCAGCCCCTTTTGCTTGAAATTGTTGAATTTAAGAAAAACAACTTGCCTGCAATTATCCTGTAGAAATTTTCTCTTAACTTCCTTTTTCATCTTCTCCCATGTCACAATCCTGCTTCATCCTTCTCAATTTTTTCGTCTTATGAGATTCTCACATAAAGAGGCATTGTTTCTTAATTTCAAAGAAATTTATTTTACTTTGGAATGATGAGACACGGCTTTTTAATAAAAAATCTTTAACTAATAGCCAATCAAGAAATTTATCCGGTTGCATTTCCCTTTAAACTCAGGAATATCCACTCTAATGTTGAAGTCAAGATCAAGCTTATTATCTCATTGAGCACGAGAATGAGAAGAAGAGTCATCATTACGATTTCGATTGTCATTATTAAAATGATTGTCTTCTTCTTCACTTACATGTTCTTTCTTCGAACTATTGTCACCATTATTATTTTGAAAGAGCTCAAATTGCGTTAACCGTTGATCAATTTGTTGCATTTATCTTCTCAATTCTTCCTTTTCGATATCATGAACATCTCTTTCTCTAGCTGCACGTGCATCAATATTTCCACCACGAAGATGACAACCAACCATGATAACTAAAGAGTTTGAATGAAGATTCATAAAGAGAAGAAAACAATGAAATAGCTCACCACTCGAGTAAATGCCTAAGAGATACATGATACCACCACTCTAAGGAATTAATAAAGGTATAAATGCTAAGGAAACTCACAAGTCTTAAAATCCACCCAAGAGATACAGATTTAAGACGAGAATGATAGACACCTCTGAAATAACTTAATTTACATATTCAAACTTAATTGATTTCAGGCTTACCTAATTGTTGTTGGGTTGAGTATTAAATAGACCACGTGTCCAGTTAATTCTATAGTATGACCATGTGGATAATGAAATTCTATTTAATCGTCAGGTGTTTTATCTAAATCCTAGGATTATGTATATCTTTTCGTGACTTTAAGGGTTTTTTGATTCACCAATGGGTGAGATCAATTTGATTGGTCAAATATATTGGTGAGTTTGGAGATTCAGAATGAGTGAAGTGGAGAACATGAATTCATGTTGGGAACTGTTACCCTAAAAAATGGATAGAGTGACTACTTAAGTATTTAATATTTGATGATCAAAATTCAAGTTTCGTGTTTAGCGATGACTAAACTTCGACACGTGTACTTAGTTTATAGGACCATGGAAGAAAATTGTACTTAAATTAGTGAGAATAATTAGAGTGGCAAAGAGATCATTTATGCTCACCAAATTATTGAATCTCAAAAGGGGATAAAATACATATACGCTGGTTAGAAAAGTATTACAAGTTCATTGGGTTATGTGATCTTATATATTCTCATAGTGTAGTCTTTTGTTTTTAGTGAAAAAGCAAAAACTAATAATTAGAATGGATAGTCTAGGGTCTACTAAATAGAATCTAATTATTGGAGCTTGGGTAGTACATGTGTGATCAAGTCATGTGGTAAAGTGTTGGAACTTAATTACAATTATTATAATTTTTTGCCTTAATTGTAATTTCTATGAAAGTTGTAAACTTAACTGTAATTGTAATTAAAGTTCTAGGACTACAAATATAATTAATATATAAACTAATTGGATTTTGGGCTTTAATTAAAACTCCAATTTGGATTTTAATAGACTTCTATTTGGAATCCTTGTAAATGGATTGGAATCTTTTCGGCTCTATAAACAGAGACTAAATGGAACCTAGAAATCCTACAACTTAACATACTACATTAATTATTCCATAATGTTCAAAACTGGAAAAAGAAAAATAGAGAAAAATTTATTTTTCTTACTTGATTTCCTTGTCCAATCCTAAAATTAGTTTTCTTCATTTAATTAAAAGAAGGTGCTCACCCACCGATGTAGTCTTAACTTTATAGAATACCATATATGACTAGGATGCTTGGAGCATAAGGTTGGAATTAGAAGTTGGAAGCTTGTAATCCAAAAAATTGAAAGTTCTTGATTCAAATCCAATTCAAGAATTAATCATCGAATTTAGGTAAAAATTTGAGTCCCTTATTCTTGACATAACATACACGTGAACATCTAGACGAACAAATTTATTTAATTGATGAAATTTTTGGGTAATTTTATTTTCCCATTCAAACAATTACTGTTGGAGCAATCTAGATTGTTCACGTTCTTGTTATTTATGAATCTTAATTGCATTTTCGAGTAGAGTGACATTATTATATAAATCTGATCAACAAATCCCATTCACCTAGTTGTGATTGTCACTTTCTAAATCACTAGTTTTGATGCTCAAATTGGAGCAAAAAAGGAAAATAGTTATTTGAGAGGGAGATTCTTGAATTGTATGCATTTCTCTTCGTATATTGCTATATGCTTCGCAGGGAATTCGGTAATGTTTGAAGAGCAGGCTTTTTTGTGTAATAAATAGTCCCCAAAGTTTGATTTTAATAGTCATATAAATCCAAGACTTGTTATTTCTGTTGCTACATTTGCAAACCTATTATTGTTCACTCGTATTTCTCTGTGTTAGTGGTGAAATATGTTATTTCTCTTTGTGAGTTTCTTTCTTACTTCTATTATACACCCTTTCTAGCCACTTCTTATCTTTCATCATCATGTCTTCTTAGAGTGATTTCCAAAATATTTCTCATGACTCTAAAGTTGAACGTTCTAGACATAGGGATTCGTCCCATGATAAAACTTCTTCGTTGGATGGATCCTAGCTTCTTATAGCGCAGCTGTGTCCTATAGCAAATCCTTCATCGATACCCTGAACTTCTTGTTGAGGATGGTAGTTTCCAACCTAGGGTCGATAAGGATAGCAAGGCTTTGACTGATAGTGATAGAGGAGGTTTTGAATCCTTCGAAATATTTTCTAATATTACTGAGAAAGAGTTGGGTGAAATTCGAGACCATTTTGGTGTTCCTGATATCATAGAATTGATTTTTCCTCAGCAGTTCCAAACTACAGATCGTCCTTCCCATGATTGTATAGCTATTCATATGTATTCAATGGATATGGGGCTCAAGCTTACTTTCTACCCTTTCTTTCGTATCGTCCTTTACGAATAGATGGAGCCATATGGCTAGGCCATTTTTATTATGGAATATTATGAGTTAGAGGGAAAAGCTTTCTCTGGATATGTTTCTTTCTATTTATCATATCGTGAAACTAAGAATACAATTTACCCACAAAAGGCATTACTATCTTACTCATCGCTCCCCTGAAACATGCCCAAAACTCATCACCACTCCCAAAAAAATACATAATTAGAAGGAAAGCTTTTTCTTTACCTGTGTTAATTGGGGGTTGCATCCTAATGGCGCTCATCCTACAGTGGTTATGCCTTGTTTTATGGTAAATCCAGTAAGTTTCTTTACTTTACCCATTTTTTATCTCTCATTTTTTTAATTATACTCATGCAGGTAAACTATCGGCTCCCCTTCAAGGTCAGGCCCTCAGAGAACTTCGTGCCTTGATAGCATCTATTCTCAAATTGAGCTCTGAGTCTCACAAAGCTAAAAGGCTACTAAGATTCTCCAATTTAAAATTCCAAGATATCGACATTCAGATTATATTGGGTAAATCAAAGTGTTAGTTTCCTTGTTTCAAAGGACTCATTCTGACCTTTTGGAGAATATCTATTTTGTTTTTTGTTTTTTTTTTTTGTTTTTGCAATGCCAATTGACTTGGGTGCCATACTTCGGTGGCACCTAAGCACCATTGCGCCATCCCCTACTAATAAAGTAGTTGCAAAGGTTCTGGGGGTTCGAAAAAAGTATCCTTGTGGTTGGTCAATGTTTCGTCCAAGCGACCTTTGTCAAAGGTATCTACTATTGGGACTTTAATATCTTAGCCTGTCGAATTCGTGTCTCTTTCTCTACCGGGCTCGACTAGGGATCCTAGAAAATGAAAAACCATAGGTGGGTCTATGTATCTTACAAATCCCAAAAGTTCTTACTTTCCATGGGGTTCTAATATGAGCCTCAAGTCTTTATTCCTTCCTTGTCCCAATGATGCATTAGATGTAGGGATTCTGTCAGTGTTTGCTCTTTTTTGTCTCCTGGATGACGAGGGATATATAAGCTTATTTCAATTCATCTTGGGATAAACTAGTTGAAGAGCTTACCCTTCCTCAGAGTAAGAAAATGATTAGATTACTTCATGCTTTATTTAAAAAATTATATTTTAAAGAAAACACACATGACTGTTTTTGAACTTTCATAAGATTAAAATTATTTAAAACATATCAAATTAGTATTGGACTTTCATTTCTTATGTAGGCCGAGCATATGGCTTATCTATGGGCTAGGCTTAGGGTGCTAGATCATCACATAAAAAAAATTTAATTAATTTTTTTGGGCTTCTACATTCCTTACACCTTAAACACAATTTTGTCCTTGAAATTTACCTTATAGTCGAGCAAAGAGTGTCGGATATTTGTCTTTAACTTCCTCTTCCCTTTCCCAAGTAGCTTCTTTTACCCCATGATTCTTCCATTGTACCTTGATCAATTGAATCTCTTTGTTCCGTAACTTATGTACCTTTCTATCCAATCTTACAATTTCTCTGATGTACAACTAAGCTAGTTGATCTAGCTAAATGTCATTTTTAGTGGAAGAAAATGAGTTAACTTTGTTAGATGATCCAGTGTTACACATATAGCATTATCTCCTCTTGCTGACTTCAAAAATCTTATCACAAAATCCATTGCAATATTCTCCCACTTCCATTCAGTATGTCCAGTGGATTTAACAACCTTGCTAGTCTTTGATGTTCTACTTCAACTTGTTGACACACTATGTATTTTATCACAAATAGGCCTATACTTCTTTTCATCCTCCACCAAAATGTATCTCGAAGATCTTGATACATTTTCGTATCACCAGGATGTACGGTATACGGGGTGAAATGAGCCTCTTTCAATATCTCCTTCCTCAAAACTTCATCCTTAGGCACAAAAATTCTTCTTTTAAACATCAATGCCCGATCTGAAGTTATTCCAAAATCCTTTCTCCTATTAGTACCAATGTCTTTCCTGATGTTCTGCAAGAATGGGTCTTTACCATGTGCTTCTATGATTCGATATCTGAGAGTAGGTTGAACCACCAAAGTTGCTAAATGAGTGGTAATTTGCTCTGGTGTGGTAACCACTTCGATTCGCAAATTCTCCAAGTCTTTGATCAACTTCATCCGAGTAGTAGGTAATGATGCTAACTGTCCCATCGACTTTCTAATTAGAGCATCAGCACAACATTAGCCTTACCTGGATGGTAATGAGCAGTGCAATCATAATCCTTTACTAGCTCCAACCATTATCTCTATCTCATTTATAATTCCTTCTATGTGAAGAAATATGTAAGACTCTTATGATCCGTGTAAATG
>CAIGRP010036335.1:0-20246 GCA_903798385.1 Fraxinus cuspidata
ATTAAAATTCATATACCAGAATTAATTAATTTGATTAATTAAATAATGAATCGAGTTAAATTTAAGAGACGGGCCAAGCCCACTTGAACTTATATTAATAGGCTGCTAGGGTTTGAAAATTGTAGAGAATTAATTCATAATTCTTGCTAGCACAAGAAAAGAAAACCTAACTACCATTCTTGTTCTCTGTGTGGATCACCATTGGAGGCTGGACAGCTTGGATTGCAGATAGTGATCATTGGAGTTCAAGAAATAGCAAAGGAATTTGTAGAATTCATCAAAGGTATATTTTTTATCACAGTTTCTATCTAAACACAATGTAGATCATTGGTCGGAATTGAATATTATTTTAATTCCCGTTGTACATGATTTATTCAGTTCCTAACAATCCCTACTTACTATAATGTTCTGCGAAATAGGATCATATAACCTATATACCTTAACTCCTCACTAACTCCAAGTAAAACACATCTTACACTCTAGTCATCAAGCTTTGTCCTTCCACAATTAGGAATATGAACATGAGATACACACCCAAAGATCCTGAAGTGATCCACTAATGGTTTGAATTTACTCAAAGCTTCTTTTGGAGTTTTGTTCTTTACTGCAAGTGTTGGGCTCATGTTGAGAACATGGACTGTCCAGTTGACAACTTCAGGCCATAATGTTTCGAGAATTTCTTTCTTGAAAGCATATTCCAAACGATATTCATGATAGTTCGATTCTCTCTCAGCAACACCCTTTTGTTGAAAGGTTGTTTGTCTTCTAATACCATTCTCACTACAAATATTAGTGAATTCAAGTGATGTAAACTCATCCCTACAATCAGTACAAAGACCTTTTATACTCAAATCAGTCTCTTTTTTAACCCGATTCTTATACTTCTTGAACGTAAGAAATGCTTCTGACTTCTCAACCAAGAAATAAACACAAACTTTACGACTATAGTTATCAATAAAACTAATCATGTACCTTTTGTTATTATTGGACACAAGGTCGATTGGTAATATATATCAGCATGTACCAATTCAAGAATCTGAGAAGCTCTACATGTGCCTTCCATAGGAAATATATATCTCTGTTGTTTTCTGACCAAGTAATCTTCACATACCTTTGACGAGTTTTCATGACAAGATAGCCCTTTCACCATTCCTTTTGTTGAAGAAATTTTAGACCACTGAAACTTATATGATCGTATCAACAGTGCTAAAGTCGAGCTAGATCTTCCATGAAAAAATTGAAACAAGTTCCCTCCTGTAGTTGTGTTAGAGCAAACAACTTGACCATTCGATTTAAGGACTTTGTAATCTCCATAATTAACCCCCTCGTGCATGTTCCTCGTTGTAAGGGAATTTTTAGTCCCTTCTCAGCTAGCTGACCAATGCTTATCAAGATGTTCTTTAATAAATTTTGCACATTACCTTTACCCATCACATCCATGCTTGAGTTGTTTTTTAGTTTCACATTTTCACTAAAATCTCCTTCAAGATCTAAAAAAAATATCATTGATATACGTGTGATTGCTGCATCCAGAGTCCAAAAAAGGCAATTCTTCTCTGCTAGCTTCCTTATCATTCACATACACCATGGACACATTTCTTCACTACCTTCCATATAGTTTGCTTTTGCGTCAAACTCCTTCGAACATTTATTCTGAAAGTGTCCAAGCTTATGGCAATTATAGCGTTCAATAGTGGATTTTTCAAAATTATGCCTACCTCTCCTTCTTCGTCCTCGAATTCCTCCACAACCTCGTCCTCTTTCCACTAAAGATTCTCCAAAAGTAACATTTAATGCTTGTTCTTCCACAACATGAGCTTTCATACATTGCTCATGTGTTAGAAGGCAACTTGGTAATTCATCAATTGTAAAAGCATCTAAATCATTTGATTCCTCAATAGTACACACCACGCAATCGAACTTAGGCGTCATAGATCTTAGTACTTTATTGGCTCTCAACTTGTTGACAGCAAGAGTATGAGCAAAGTAATCGTTCACAGACTCTCCCACCTTCATGTCCAGCATCTTAAACTCCTTTTGAAGAGCTTGTTGATACACTAATTGCACTCACCATATACTTTAATACTTATGCTTCAAGAAGTTCCAAATGCTTTTAGTTGTATCCTTATTCAAGATGGTTTATAGAATCGATATATCTATGGCTTGAACATATAATTGTTCACCTTCATATCCTTCACCCTTGCATCATCGATCACATTGTGCTGTGCTTCAGTGAGTTGAACTCTTTATACTGTTACAGGAATCCCATCTTCTTTTATACTCTAATATTTTTTCGACTGCATGAAATTCTCCATGAGCATACACCAGTGATCATAATGCCCATCGAATGTCGAGATCCCTAGTTGCACAAATCCACTGTGAGTCATCTAATTCTTGTCACTAAACACCTTAGAAGAATGTTGCTTCTTCAATCAAGCAATTGTGATAGTAGGGATGACAACATGTGGGATGGAATAGGTCAGTCATTCTCACCCCCATCTTGTCGAGTATTTTTGTTATTTTACCTTAAACCCATACCCGGTTAAAGTGGGACGAGTAGGTTTTGGGCGGAATCGAGGTGGGACGGGGCACGGTAGGTCCCTTGCCCCATTTATCGCCCCATTTATTTTTATTTTTATTTTATTTCTTGATTTTTATGTCTCTAGTTAGTAAATATTTTTATTTTTTACCAATTTGTAAAAATAACTTATATTCTCTTTAAAAATATAAAATTTATAATTTTTGTTTGATAAAAAATTTAAATTTAAAATTAACTTTAAATGTGGAGGGTACCGGAGCGGGGACTATGTTTCTCGTATCCGGCCCGTACCCGCTTCGAGACAATTATCCTTGCCTCGTCACCGTTCCGTTTACCCGATTAGGTGGGGCTCTACGGGTATCGGGTTGAAATGATTTTTTTTTCATCCCTATGCGATAGGGCTTTGATATCAATTGTCAAGAATTATCTAAAGACAAAATTAGAAGAATGTTTTCTTATTTAATCAAATAACTAAATTGGCTATATATAGCCTTACAAGAATAACACTGAGTTAGAACTACAATATGTATTAACATGGTAAATAACTAGGAAACAAACAACTTATTCCTAAAGAATAGAAACAAACTGAAACAAATCCTAATGACTCGACGAAACACTAACAACTAATAATTTCAACAGTTTCTTCTTAGTAATGAACAATAAATAATCATATATAAGTGAGTGTATATGTATACAGTTTCCATTTATAGAATTATTAGTATCTCATCCCAAAGATGAAGTATTATTCTCCTTTATAATCTGTATTTTGAAATAAATAAAGTTTGACAACCAATAAAAAAATCTTAATCTGAGTGAATAATATTTCAGCCTTACAAGAAAAAGTAATAGATGAATTTACACAAATGACATTTATCAAATTCTGGAAATATTTTTCTATTTTGTTCTTTTCACTGATACAATCCACCCTCTAGATTGAATTGCAATAAGTTTTACCTTCTGCAATATTACAGTATTATCATTGTGATCAAGACAAGAGTGGCTTTGGTAATTAATATCTCTCATTATCAATAATTATATAAGTCAAAATGTTATTGTCTTGATTGCTTTGCTAGATTATTGTTTATTTTATAAGATGAAGCTTTTATGGTTTTCAGGGAGTAGGTTTCTACGATCGCATTGAATTCCGTGTTTAGGTTGCCAAGTTGACAAGAATATGCTTGGTGAGATTAGTTTGGTCCCTGAGGTGGCTTATACAAAATATTGAGTTCACTAATGCCATCTTCCTCTTCCACTTTGTTAAGGAATAGAATCACACATCAAATAGAGGTGTAAACATAAACCAACTTATAAAGGATTGAGTTACTTCTCTTAATTAATAAGGTTGACATTTTAAGATGGAACCCTAAATCCTAACATGGTATCAGAGCCCATTAAGTTCTAACGAGAAATTCGATCTGATCAAAACTCCAAAAGTGAGCATATGAATTTCAAGATTGGTCTGCTCAAATGAGCCACCATCTTCCCGAGGTATCTTATGGGATAGAATCTTACATCGAATAAAAATGTAAATATAAATCAATTTATAAAGGATTGTGTTACTCCTCTTAATAAAGTTGATTTTTTAAGATGGAACTTAAATTCTTAACATGGTATCAAAGTCCAGTAAGCTCTAACGAGCAATTCGATCCGGTTAAAACTCCAAAAGTGAGCATACGAATTTTAAGATTGGTCTGCTCAAACAAGCCATCATTTTGTGGGGGCATGTTAAGGGATAGAATCTCACATCGAATAAAGATGTAAATATAAACCAATTTATAAAGGATTGTGTTACTTCCACATCGAATAAAGATGTAAACATAAACTAATTTATAAAGAATTGTGTTACTCCTTTTAATAAGGTTAACATTTTAAGATAGAACCCCAAATCCTAACACTTTTCATCTACCCCTCCCACGAAAATCCCTCTCTTACAACCTCAAAAAGCAAAACGGTCTTTTAGATTCAATAAATGTATTACCCTCTTTCCACGCCGTATCTCATTATCCTCATTCTCCTCGTACGTATTTGAAAGAAATTTTTCATGATCCTTCTGCTCATATCTTGACATCATGCTTTCAAGCATGTGAAGCTTTCACCATTCTCTCTCCCATAGGAAGAGAATCTTCGACTGCAAAAGATACATAATGATCATTGGATAGTGAATCAAAGGACTTGCTTTCACCAAAACTGGTATTCATCATCACTAATGATACTATTGATGAAGAGTGATTTTATTTAGCATCACTCTAGCTCACATTCAAGTGTCATTACGTAATAGATCATTTTAAAAGTAAAGATACGAGTTCCATTTATAATGATATATCGATTAAAAGCACAGACTTGTGCTACAGAATCCATGGTGCTAGAACATTATTCAATACAATCTCGTCAAACCCCATATAGATACTATATATTAGTTATGCTATTTGAAAAGTAATGATTATTCATAAGCGCTAATGTAATATTAATTGATTTTTCATGTTAAATTCTACCTTTAAGATGACAAATCAATTAAATCCATCTAAATATCATATCAATGCTTACCCATAAACAGTGTTGATAAATAGCATTATTTTATATAAAGAGAGAAAAAAATATTAAGCATAGATGAAATGGGTCATCAATATAATTCAAATATTGAGACACATTATAAACTTGTGTAGCAAAAATTAATGTGTCATATTTTAGTGCTTAACATAAAAGGATAATTACATCAACGGTACCAAACATTTCATTTAAATAGTAGATTTTGTCCAAATATTGCATTTATGTCACACATAGTATCAAATATTTTATTTGTGTCACTCACGGTACCAACCTTTCAAAATGTCGTAGTTGAAGTCCAAATAGATAGTTTCTGTTAGTTTGACTGATAATTGATCAAATAATTGAACTTGACAATAATTTTGACTAATTTTAAAGGGATAAAATGGTAACTTTACATTTTTTTTGTATAATAAAATAACTAAAATCAAGTAATTAAAATTAAAAACCAAAAATCAACTTCTTCTCCATCTACTCCACATATATCCACCCCACCACTGCCATCTCCTCCACCGCCACCTTCATTTCCATAACACCTGTGTTTGGTGAGTGGTGAGGCAGTCTATTAGTATTGTTAGTCAGCACAAGAAAATTCATGTATTTTTCAGCTCCTTGAATTTTATTTCTTTTTTTACCCTTCTTTTCTCCATAGAGGAGCAAAAGAAACTATATTACAACATCCACCAACAAATTTGAGGTGTGATTTGCATCTTTTTACTGTTTAAGTGTAGTAAGTTTTTCGTGATTTGACGCATTTTTGGGTCATTGTATTTGGATTTTTGGTTTTTGTCTACTGGAATTGAAACTCCTAAAACTCCAAAATGCACGACTTGCCAATGAAAACCCAAAAAACAAACCCGTCGATGCTGCCTCTTAAAAAACCCAGAAAGCAAACCCAAAAATTGGTCAAATTTTGAATTGAGAAAGAGGTGATTTTTGTATGTGATCCGGTGGGGGTGTAGCAAGGAAAAGGTATGGCCCAGTCAAATTACCTCCAGGTTTCAGGTTTCATCTGACCAATGAAGAGCTTTTCAATTATTATCTCAAAAGGAAAATTCATGACAATTCAAATTTATCAAGTTTCTCCATGAGAGGAGGAAGAGGAGGTGGAAGAAGAGAAGGAAAAAAAATTGTTGGGTGATGAGAATGAAGGTGGCGGTAGAGGAAATGACAGTGGTGGTGATGGTTTTGGTTTTGGGTTTGGGTTGGGGGTGGGTGAGTATGTGTGGGGTGGATGGAGAAGAAGAAGTTGAATTTTTAATTTTTATTATTTGATTCAGTTATTTTATTATTAAAATGTAAAGTTAACATTTTTAACCTTTTAAAATTATTTAATAAAAATTATTGTCAATATCAATTATTTGATCAACTAACGGTCAAATTAACAGAAACCATCCACTTGAATTTCAGCTACAATATTTTGAAAAGTTTGATACCGTGGGTGGCAGAAATAAAATATATGGTACCGTAGGTGGTACAAATGAAAGATTTGGACAAAGTCTACTACTTAATGAAAGTTTTGGTACAGATGCTGCAATTATCCCTAACATAAATTAAACTTGGTACTAATTAACATAAACTAAACTATGGTACTTACTATAGTATATCTTAACTTCTACAATGAATTTCTCAAAAATAAATATTTTTTTTTGTCATAAAATGCACGATTAAGTTCTCCGCATTATCCAAGGAGAGAAAAATAAATATATGTTTTTCTCATTTAACTCATCTTTGGTGAGGATTAAAGTCAAATTTTAAATAGTGTTATTTATCACCGCTGGTGGTACAGTTTAGGTGGCAACACATGATAGATCCAATTAAATTAGAGCATGTTTGAGCTCCTTTTTTGTCCAAAATTCATTTTGAAATAGTATTTTGTTAGAGAATGTGTGATTAAAAATAAGAAAATGTTTTAAATTTGCAAGTAATATTATTCTATCAAAGAATGCATGTAGTTGAAAATAAGAGAGAAAAATGTATATTGAAAATAATGGCTACCAAATAAGGGCTGAACCTCATAACGATACATTTAATTCGACTTATAATTTAATGGCACATATATACCACATAGACGGTGCTCTAATTCTGCCGGTGCTAAATAACATTATTCATTGAGTAATTGTTAGAAAACTATGACATGGGTTCGTTTATTTAGGTGCAAAAACAAATTATAGATTATGCTACTTGTAAGTAAAAATTGTACATGAGAGATTACATAAAATGATGTGAGGAAAAAGAATGAATGAAAAAGTTGGTTGTGTTTTAAATTGGCAAATAATAAGTGTCGTATGATATTATGTAATTATTTATATAAACCTTTATGTAATCCCACAAGTGGCATTATAAAAATATCTGGCAAGGTAGTTAATTTTTAAATTTATAGAAACAAATATTTGAAATATCATATTATTCATGAACTACATGTGCATTTTATCTACAGTTGTTTAATATAAAAATAATTGATTATGAATTAAAAGTAAAAATTGTGTCAATTCTGCCGTACGCTTGCACCATTTTGTGAAATCCAAGCACCATGCAACCATACAGTGGAGTCTAACCGCTGGTCAAGCAAATCTACGGTGCATTTTAAGAGCACCACAGTCAAAACCTAAGACTTCTGGTGACTGGCCGGCTTGCCCACTCATAACAGCCGGAAAACCACCGCATAACGGTGGCTGGCGGTCCAAATACAGATTATTTGTATTAGGAGCTTGGTAAACAAAAGACAAACTGTCAATTCTTAAACCTAACTTCAAAGAAATTAATTTCAACAAGAAATATTGCATATGTTTGATAAAATTACTATTAACTTCCATTATGATCGTTTATTTCGCAATTAGAAAGAGTGATGTCTGTTTCAATTCTATATAACTGACAATAAATTAAGAAATTAATAAAATACTTTTGAGAAAAGAAATTAATTGAAAAAATACATGACTGATGGCAATTGGCATTAATTCCTCCAGTTTTTTTTTTTTTTACAGCATTGCATTATAATAAACAGATACATATTCAGATGGAAGTAGTGGTGGCAGTGGCGGCGGCGGATGTGACTGTGAAAAGGCCAAGAATATTAACGCTGCCATGATCAAGACTGGGATGAAGAGAAAAATGACGGGGGGCGGCGGAAGTGGTGGCAGAAACATTGGCAACACCAGGAGTGTTACTGTGAACAGTATCATTATTATAATCCACCCAAAACGAGAGTTCCTCAACATCAGATTCTTGAATGGCCCTTTTTCTTCATTTTTTAGCAGCTCAAACGCCATAGTCTCTTCAAATCTCTTGATCATCACCTTCATGCATTTCAACAGAAAATGAAACTGATATAAATTGCCTCTGTATGTGTCTATGCGCCCGTGGTATTATGTATTTACAACGGGGAGAGGAGACGTAAGCTGACAAAGCAGGATCAAATTTTGGGGTGGATTCATAGTATCCTAGGATTTTTTCTTCTTTCTTTCCATTTTTTTTTTTTATCCGTTCTTTTCTAATATTTGGGACTTAGGAAACTTGGTAGTTTTTCCCATTGGAATTTGCTTTTAATATCTGTTTTTTTCTCCATTTTATAGCTACATTTCTTTTCAAAGAATTTGATTAACTGCATTCTTATAAATTGGGTATAGTAAATGTTACTCGTAAAAAATAATTATGCCAACTTAATGCCACGTAGGCACGCGAGAGGGGCCCCTACACCCTACCCCTGTACCTTATGTGGCGCAAGAGGGACCCCATTGAAAGCGCAGACGACCCCCTCCCCAGGGAAATAGGTCGAACCGATTCCATCCGAGCAGAGGCCCCATATAAAGAGTCAATCGTGATGAGGCAATAGCTAGATTCGAAACATATTTCATAATGATGATTGACAAGACAACTCACAGCCATAGCAGCCGCCGTCGCACGTCTACATAGTCAAATCTCAGGCACAAGCTAGACGTTATGGATGCAAATGTAGCCTTAGCATTTAATGTTGAAGTTGATTGATGTACACGACAAGAAAGAGAAGTCATTCGGATGAAGCCACATTCAGTGTTATCCAAGGGGCTCCATTCACTACACCTAAGTATAAAAACTCACACTTGATACCTTTGAAGATGATGCAACTTGAGATTCTCTAGGACATACACCCACTACATTGACATATTCCTCTCCATAAACCAACCCACTCCGATTGATTGAAGGTCCATGCACGAAGTCCCTTTATATCCCGAATCATCGACATGAACATCCTAATTGTTTAATCAGCAGTTTGCCTGGGCGTATTATAATTTGGCTTACGTGGATGTCAAAAGTTTCAAGATCTGCTTGCCATGACTTTGATACGATTTTTGAGGTTAACAATAACAATTTCAATGCTCTTGTTGACATGAAAGTTAGTATAATTATAAATTTAATTTTGTTATGCTAGAGTTTAAAACTTTTTCATTAGCTTCATGAGGTCCATTTCAATGAAAAGATATAAAGGTACATAGTTAAAGTTAGACTTTTGAAAAGGGGCATATTATTTAGTCCTTGATTGATGTGGATTAAAATTATATTAAAGTCTCAAATCGAAGTTAAGAATTAATTTTAATGATGCATTTGATGGAATTCACAATTTTTCATCTATACAATTATCAATTTTTATTTTAATCTACACCATACGGGGGCTTAGTTTACAAATTAATTATGTAAAAAGTAGTAGAAAGAAAGAAATTTAAAACAAAAATATTAAGGAAGCGGTTGAACCACTTGGATTAAAAGATGTTGAATCTGATATGTTTGAATGGATTTATTTTGCCATTTTGAAAAATTGAGCTAAAGAAACAATCATAAATTAAGCCCATGTTTGGTAGTCATTTTCTTGGATAAATATTGTTTTAAATTGTGAGTTCTGGAGAATGTGTAGTTAAAAAGTAGGAATTTACATGTAGAATATTTTATTGTGCGATTAAAAATAAGTATGTAAAAACAAAGAATTTTGAAAGAATGGAAAACAAACATGGGTTAAGAGGTAGACATTGCCAACTTTAATTTGATAACTCAGTTAAATGAAAAACCTATTTTTTCTTTCTTCCTTCCAGATATCCTTTCTCACTTTCAATATTCTTCACGTCTCTCTCTCTAAAGTTTTTCGTTTGGTTATCGTGTCATTTTCATCCTAAAAATAAGCGTCAGGATAAATATTCTATGGCGGGATTTTGTCATTTAGAGAGAGATTAGTTGAAACAATATATTTTCTCATTTCGTTTATCTCAAATCCAGAAATGGCGTTTAACTATTAATTTCATCAATAATTTTCTTGAAAAATCACAAATATTGGAAATTATTTATGTCCATGCACAAAAAAACTAATAATATTCAATAACTTGTCTTGTAGAATTGTATATTCTTGAAAATAATATTTTTTTCAAAAATAAATTTTGGTGTAATTCAACATTCAAAGAAAAAAAATTAAGAATTTTGGCCATATAAAATGAAATGGTCTTCCAAACTAGACGATTAAATTATAAATGTCTAACTTATTTTTTTATTATTATATACTTAACCATAAGCTAATTGCTAGAAATATTTAAGAAAACTTTGCATTTGTGTAATCCCTTTCAATTATGACTATCATGCATCTAATTGGCTCTTTTCCTCCCTTAATTGTATTAATGTTTAAATTATCAAGTCCACACGCAAATATGAACTCCAGAGATCCATTTTTTGTTCAACTGCTATTATCCGTTACATAAAAAGAAATTCTTGTTAGAAAAATCGAATATGCATAGTTTGCATCGATTTTTCTTTCTCGAAAGCGAAATTTGGCAAATTAAAATAAGAAGGATAAATACAATAAAATAGTCGTTTAAGAACCAATTTAAAAAAAAATTAAAAATCAATCAGTTTTATTTTCAGTGCATATCCGTGCCAAAATAAGCAATTAAAATGTGCTTAATTTGTCGATTATGAATGGACATATAATTTACTAAATATTACGGATCTATTTTGTGATTATTAATGAATCTGGTGTCCGAAATTTTGGAGAAAATAAATTGTAAAGCCCAAAATGCATTACGTATATTTTGATGTCAAAAGGTTTTTTCTTTTTTTTTTTATGTCGAACGGTTAGCAAAACTTAAGATAATTTTGTTTCTTGTCCTTTTTTCAATTATATTCCTTTTTTTTCCCCGGTAAGAAAACAATCGGACATAAATGTACAGTAAAAAGGGTAGACTCTCTTAAGTTAGAGGGGATTAGACACGATAATTGATAGATTTGTTAATATTTTCCCTACATAAACATGACATTTTTAATATGTTAAACAAAGCAATAAATTTTATCAATTAAAATATACTTATATCATTATCATTTAATTTTGAACAATGAATCATGCCATTACTATAATTTACTTTTAACACTCAGTTCTTCAACAAGAATAGTGGAAAACAATTATAATTTTAACTACCATACAATATCTCCAAATAATCTTATTGTACAGCTAAAGAATTAAGTTAAAAATTCGCTCATTGGCTCGTTGCATGATCAATTTTACTATTTGTACAATCATACTTATCGATAATGATTGACAATGTTTGTGTTGTCAAAATTCGAGTCAATGATTTAAAAACAGTTTTTGAAATGGATGAATATAATATTGTGAAGTGTGAGTTGTCAACCAATATTGTCAAATTAAATTATACATATAGCATGATTCTTGCATTGTAGGCATACACATCGGTCTCTCGTGTACTTGCGTCAACCTGAGCAGCAGCAGAATTTTCCCCAAATGTGCTCAAGTTCATCAACGCCATCTTCCTCTTTTACTGCCTCTCCACGAAACCCCCCTCCTCTTCCACGGTCTCGGGAACCAAATCCGTCTCTTAGATTCAATGACTGTATTCCTCTCTTCCCACGTCGTGTTTCCTTATCCTCATCGTCCTCCATGTACATTTTCGAGCTTCTAGGATTAAAAGAAATTTCTCGTAAGCCTCTTCCTGCTAGCTTGATATCATGCTTTGAAGCTCGTTGCTGCTCTTTTCTCATCCTCTCCCATAGGAAGAGAAATCTCCTTAGCAAGAGACACGCCCTTCGAAAATGCTTCTGTGTGTCGCCCATCCTTCATTTCGTAGAATCTGCAAATTAATTTAAAAAATAGCCCTCAACTCAGATTTTATACAAAACAAAAATATAATTAGAACACGCATGTCTAGAATCTTTTCTTCTCGAATTTTTTCAATTTCTTTCCTTTATTGAGGACTCGTTAGATTTGCAATACATGCATGCGTTTAGGATGTGTAGATATAATTTCTCACTGACTATTTAATCACAAGAAAAAAACGATGAACATAGTTCAAGATATTCATTACCAAGTGAATGCTACTTGGCATTCAACGATAACGACAGCTCAATGAATTTACTTCATCTATTATTCTGGTGATGTGACATCACACCATAAAAGGTAATTTTTCTTTACCTTTTCTATACGCTAGTTTTTGACCCGTACAATGCACGAATTGTGTTATTTTGAAGGTTGCGTTAGCGTCTTGAATGTTAAGAATCCATCGGAGGTTGTATTACAAAATTTTAATAAACATATTTGTATAAAATAAATAAGGTTTGATAAAGATGTAAGAGACAATATAAAATTTGAACGAAGAGGGAGTATTAATGCATAAATTCTCTACCAAACCCTTCAATTCCTCCCTACCGAATCTCCATTTTCTTTTATAAAAGTCCTCAAATACTCCAACATTTTCAACAGGCATAAATCGTCTCATTAAATCGAAGAAGAAATTTTAAAAAATGCAAAATAAGGCCCTTAATTAGCAATGTGTCTATGGTTGTCAGAATCAAGAAACAATAGTATAAAAGTCATAACAAATTCAATTACATCCTAGTAGCCTGCAACACCTTACAATAATTTGAATATTTTAGTTTCAGCAACTATATAATTTGTGCATATGAAATAGACTGCTTAGTTTACTTGACAAAATTCCAAGTTACATTGTCAGAGCGCAAAAATGTTACACATCCCAAGACATTTAATTGAGCTTCGAAAAAAACTATATTTTTCATTTCCATGTTTGAGATGAAGAAATGAAAAGCAGAAATTTACTGTTGGCGCATTTGCTTAACCAGCACTTAATAGTAGTGCATGAGCCTGAGAAGTTACAGAAATGCATTAGTTATCGCATAAGCTGTGTGTATCATGTTCAATTTATTAGTTAATGGCTTAGATAACTTACCATGGAGGAGGGATTTGCAAAAGAATGAATGAAATGCAATATAAATATCCACGGATGGGGGCTCCCGCAACAAAATTGTAAAATAGAATGTTATTGTTTTTTTGTGGATATGAATGCTAACTTCATTGTGTTAGTCAGCTCAAAAGGCCGATATGCCACCTGTACAGCTAACAAAATTCAAAAGAAAAAGAACAAAATATTAGTTAAATATAATCCAAAGATAAAGTTTTGATTCACTCACGAAGTTGTAATTGGTAGTTGTGAGCATGAAATTAAGCAAATAATGGTGTGGGATCAAACAGAGGAGCCATTTAGGTTGTCCATTAGGCATGTTTGACCTACACAAGTGTAAATAAAATCTGATGACACCTCCATTAATTTAGCTTGTAATGAAGTTTCATGTTGGTTAAGTCACGGTAGAGGACCCCTTTACAAACTCAATATTAGGACCCTTTTCCAACTCATGTTTGTCTTTAAGTAAATAACTGTCCCTTGTGCAATTGAAAAGGCTATGCAGCTAATGACTTAAAATTAAACTGATATAACTTGTGCAAAAAGGGTCAATGAAAAATTTTGAAGGTGCTGCAAGAATTCTGTAAACAATTATAAACATTTGGGAAAAGAGAAGCAAGCAATGAAGGAGATCTTTGAGAAAACCTTTCCAGATAAGTCTTGTTACACATGAATCTGTTAAAGCTTTCTAATATAAATGCTTCTCACCAAAAAGGATACATGTGATTGTTGAATTCCTAAATATTTAGGAGGTTAGGAAAATCAACGTTTTTCTATTTAACCTCCTAAATATTTAGGAATTCAACAATCACATGTATCCTTTTTGGTGAGAAGCATTTATATTAATATTTAGGAGGTTAGGAAAACCAAAAGAATTCTGTAAACAATTATAAACGTTTGGGAAAAGAGAAGCAAGCAATGACGGAGATCTTTGAGAAAACCTTTCCAGATAAGTCTTGTTACACATGAATCTGTTAAAGCTTTCTAATATAAATGCTTCTCACCCAAAAAGGATACATGTGATTGTTGAATTCCTAAATATTTAGGAGGTTAGGAAAATCAACGTTTTTTCTATTTAATTGCCTAAATATTTAGGAGGTTAGGAAAACCAATGATTTTTCTATTTAATAGCAACATATTTAATTCAATTATATTAGCTATTTAATAAATATGGGCTAATTGAGTAGATACCAATATTATTATAATTAGGGGATTATGGGAACTCTAATTTAGCAATATATAAAGACATTTTTTGTTATGATCCCCAATATACCAAATCATACATAGCTTCCATTCTCCCCATCTAGAAGAGAGACGACGGTCCCATTGAGGAAATAAGGTGATTTGGTTGAGAAAGATCACAAACCACAATCCTTCATTCGTGTTCATCAGTACGTGATCGATTGTCGTAGTAATTCCGCAATAGTAAACAATCGTTCATAATGGATCCAGGTATATAACATGAATCTGTAAATCCTAATATTCTAACATGATGTAAATCTTAGGCTTTTGGTTAATTTAATATAAAATGTTTGCATCTAGTTTTGATTTCGATTTTAGATATGATTTATATTTCTAACAATGATATCAGAAACGAGAATGAACAGTTAGGACAATTCAATTCAAAACTTCAGGACATACACTATGGGAATCCATGTCGTGTATGGATGGAGCTTGTTATGTGTAATTGTGTCTAACTTGTAGATGAATTCATACAAGAAATATCCAACCTAAAATAAATCATTAGAAAGTAATTTTGTCCAACTACGAGAAAATCTCTGTGCTTCACGGAAAAGTCTTCCCCATGCTGCACGGAAAAAACCTCCATGCAGCACGGAGTTTTTTCTCCGTGTTACACGGAGTATCCGCGCACGGGCACAATCTGTGTCCGGATATGGTTCTCCATGCAACATAGAGAAAACATTCGTGCTACACAGAGAATATTCTTTGTGCATCACGGAGAAAACTTTCGTACAGCACGGGCACGGAAGTTTTCTCCCGTGCTGCTCGAAGTTTTTCTCCGTGTTGCACGGAGGATCCGTGATGAGGCATCAAGTGTTCTTCGAGCTAGATATTGCCAAAGTTAGGATCAAAACACGAGAGATATTCATTGGGAAGCAGAAGTTTATTCAAATCAGTTTGTACTGATGAGGAGAAATGATAATGAAGAAACGACAGGTGGTCAAGTTCGCATAACATGAAAAGTGAGAAGAAATATAGATTGTAGATGATTTTGATCTATTTTTGCTGGTCTTTATGCACATATATATTTATTTCCCAGTCTGAGCATCCATTAATAATAATAATAATTTAATCCAGCTAATAGCTTAATTTCCACTTAAGAAAAGTCATGTCTGTAGAACTGTACCTGCATAACATACACATGCACAAGCATGAACACACACACACAAGTTGACAGCTCCAAGTATTCAGAACTCAACATAGGCAATAGAACTATAAATTAGATGCCGATGAAGTCCCAAAAAGTAAACTTAGATGCTATGGGACGCAAAGCTCATATACTAGTTACACAAGTAGAAACATGAAAGGCAGTTTAAAGGACTATAAATTACCAGCATTATATTACAGTTTGATACAGGAAGCATCTTCACGACACTAAATTAATTTGAGAAGTTTCCTTGATGCTCTCACTATTGTCAACTTCTTCAGCAGCTCTCTTCATCTTGACATAGCAGCTGACTATCTGCTGATCTAACTCGTAGTAGTACTCCATTTTCTTCAATGGTTTCATGTCCAGGTCAATAAAAGATGCTAGAAAATTTCCGTTTCAATGAGCAATGAATGAAATGAGAATAGATACAATGCATATAGATAATTCTAAAACTACAGATTTTTTCAAATCGCATATTAAATTTATTTTCCTACACATTTATCAACATCAGTAATATTTATAGAGAAGGCAACAGGTGATAAAAGTAGGTTCCATGTGAATTCTATACGACCTAATGATCCATAGGCCATTCCACATTACAATATGCATAAAAAACTTTTCTTCATGATTATGCATAGCTTACAAAAATATCTATTTTTCTTCGCGTTGCACGGAGAATTCTCGCACGAGCACAATCTCCACCCTCCATGTCAGCAGATTCACTCCACGCAGCGCGAGTCTCGTACCAACTAATTCAATAATGAATTATTGAAGACGACATTTACAAATTTAAAAATTAAAACTATTTTTGTGGAAAGAGTAAAAGATTGAAAAATATGTATACACAAGTCTTTTCACAAAAACTGAAATATATATATATATGTCAATTTTTACGTAAGAAAGAAAACATGAATAACACAAATCCTAACTTATAACCCAAATGTTCAAAACCAATTCATTGTTGAAGATACCCCTGTCAACATTTTTTTTATGGAAAGAGGGATAAATGAAAACTTGCCTTGTGAACGAGACCATGTAAGTCGCTGTAACTTTAGAGGGAAGAAAGAGCCTCAGGTAGTGGTTCTGATCTTAGATTCAGGCAATTTGGAAGCTCAAGTCTATGAAAATCTAATAGTCTTATTTGTTGTTGATATCAAAATAAGAGAACAAATTGTGTCATTGCAATTTGCATTTAGTGCATTTGCATTTAGTTTAAGGGTATTGTGAATACTGGCAAAATATAGTCAAGCATTGCACCTACTTAGAAAGTTGTGAAAATCAAAATTCTCATGGCAAATTGTGTGCAGCATAAATTATTACTGTGTCACTGAGTCAATAATTGCGGCTTTCAGATTTTTCCTTTTTTTTAACAAGATTCAGAGTGAACAATTTTAGTAATAATTAGAATATCAATTTCCCAAGTCAATAAATACGACTAATGTTTTTTTTTTTTTTTGTCAACATTCGGAACAGTGATATGTGAGGAGAATTCACAAATGAATAATAATCCTAAAAGTTCCTCTTTTAAGAGAAAGTAGATACACACACACTACAAGCATAGATGCAGTTAATGTACTATAATGACTATATTCTGTTTGGCAGAATATGAATGGGTCAACAATAATAGAATAGGTCTACTTAAAGGGGGGTAAAAAATAACATAGACAAAAAGAAAAGTGTGTGCATGCGTGCGCAAGCAGAGGGGGAGAGTGATAGAGTTTACCTTGGAACTCGTAATTTTCCCCTCAATTTGTTGTCATTGGTATCCTCAGCTTCTGATGATTCATCCACATCAGACCTACTAATACTTTGGTCCTCTTCCATAACAGTTTCAAAATGTTTCTCAAGCGAAGACGGTTTATTTGTGGATATGTTTGGGTGTAAAGGCAGATATTCATGTGAGAATTCATCAATTTCAAAGTCCTACGAGAGAAATCAACATGCAATCCTTAATTTCCATGTCGAGATAAAGTTTAGAAACAATTTGATAAATGCATCCAATTTTGGAGGAAACGGAGTGAAGCAATTCTTAAACACGATCCACCAACATATTTATGTATCTGTTTGTTCTGAGAGGTAAACTTCTTTTACTAGACAAATTTAGTCACCTAGACATACATATACATGTAAAAATCATTCTTCCATTGTTGAATTCTTCTACTTTATAGTTCACTGTTTCTTAATTCTTCAACAATTTTAACAAAAATTTCAAAAAGGATGATTGGATATTTTAATCACCTAAAGGAAAATTAACAGAAAAGTCAACGTAGTAACATCCAGAAATTATCAAAACAAGGGAGTACCTTATTCTCAAACATCTTTGTGAACCGCTCATCTTTGAGAACTTCACTTGTGAGACCTTTTTTTTTTTTTAATGATTTTTTTTTAACATCGGATATTTTCTGAGTATCAATGCCATCAGCATCCTTATTTTTAGTTTCAACCTCTTCTTTCGATCAACTTTTGGCAGCCTCTTCTTGAACTGCAAGAAGAAAAGAAAAATGTGATTCAATATTTACACATCGAAAGATCTAAGGGCCTGTTTGATAGTCCCATTTTTTATGGGAAATGGAATTTCCCACTTTTGTCATGTTTGTCAGCTCAAATTTTCCATGAAAAATATTTTACTCCCACCCCCTCCCCCCACGTGTCCTCTTTTTCCATGTTTTTATTGAATTCCCACCACTTTGGTAGGAAAATGGTTTCCACCTTTTTGTTTTTTTTTGGCAACGAAAACAAAATTTATGGACAATTGTTAAAAAAAATCCCTTTCATGAACGATTTTCATGGAAAGCAAAGTCAAACGAACACAAAAAGATCCAAAATTTCAACATTTTCCAGGTAGAAAATTATACCAATCAAACACAGTTAACTGAAAATTTTCAGGAAAATAATTCTAGACAATTCAATTCCCAGTAATTCATTTTCNTTTTTTTTTGGCAACGAAAACAAAATTTATGGACAATTGTTAAAAAAAATCCCTTTCATGAACGATTTTCATGGAAAGCAAAGTCAAACGAACACAAAAAGATCCAAAATTTCAACATTTTCCAGGTAGAAAATTATACCAATCAAACACAGTTAACTGAAAATTTTCAGGAAAATAATTCTAGACAATTCAATTCCCTGTAATTCATTTTCTTTCCACCCAAATTCCATTCTAGCAATCAAACGAACGACTAACCTCGTAAAAGTAGACTTTTGAGAGAACTGTCGCATGTCATGTGAATCATTAAATTCACATTGTTGGATATTTTAGTGATACCTAAATAACCCCTAAGCAATGATGAAAATGGGAAAACATTAATTTTAATTCTCTTCTTCAATTTTGATTTTCCTTGAATATTTTATTTAATTCTTACTAATTTCTTTGTGTTGTTCAATTGTAGGATGAATTAAGTTCAACATCTGGTATCAGAGCTTGGTGCGGAATCAAAAAGTGAAGAAATCTGAAGAAAAAAGCAGAAAATGAAAAACTGGAAGAACATCGAAGTTTTTGGAAAAATCGAACCCGAAAATTCATTTTCCAAACACATGGCTGACTTACAGAAGAAACTGATGCCATATTCGGACTCCGAAGGAAATGTGCTAGATGGTGCGTGGTGGTTGACGGCGGCGCGTGGGGACTCCGACGGTGCGACCGCGTGGGGCGGTTTCTAGCGACGGTTTCTTCATAAAGAATCTTCATTTTTACATTTCTAACATTTGTATGTTGTTAATTTTTCGTTTTAGGTATTACAACAAAAGTTGGACGATTTTTCCCTTGGTGGGCCGACGGTCGAAATTGCCATATATATTTACAAAATTACTTTATGCCAAAAATCGCGACCCTAAAGTGGTAAATTCGCATCTCTCCTATTTTACGAACTACAGAACTAGTCCGCTCTTGTATCACACTAGTAGATCATCATGTGGGATGATCATTAGAATCAGGGATTGTCATTGCTTGTTGGTAGAACTTAGAATTACTTTTCATTCTCTATTTAATTTTTAAGTGAAATTATTTATTTGTCGTCTTTAGACTTAATTGTTAAACGTTGTTGCGTTATTTAATCTCATATTATTTTAGACTTGTACCCAGACTCTTATTCTAGTTTCTTCCCTTGATCTGAGAATGGGTTTCTCACGAAATCCTATGGTTCTAGAATAGTATATTATTGTGAAACCATATGAATCTTGTTACTCTATGTAATCTGTGTGACTTGTGACTTTTACATACCCGAGTTTGTGTTTTATGCATTTTTTGGTGAGATGTCGACATATCACTTTGAGTTGGGTATCTTTAATGGTAAAAGAGATTTTTTAATTTGGCAACAAAAAATGAAAGGTATTCTTATCCAACAAAAAGTTTCTAAAGCTATTGATGGTTCTTTTCCTACAAATTTGACTACTGAAGAAAAAGAGAAATTGGATGAATTAGAATATACTTCTATCATTTTACATTTATCTAATACGGTTAAATCAGCTCAAGAACTTTGGGGAAAATTGGAGGAGCTTTATATGTCTAAATCCACTTCAAACAAACTTTTCTACTTGAAAGCTTTTTTAG
>CAIGRP010036343.1:0-13113 GCA_903798385.1 Fraxinus cuspidata
TTCGGGTAGGAGAGGATGATCGTAGTCGATGGATGTTGGCACGGAATGGTATTTTTTCAGTTTGCTCTTATTTTAGATCTTTCTTGGGACCTGTGGAGAGTTCATTCCCCTGGATGATGGTGTGGCAATGCAAATTGTCCCCACGGGTGGCATTTTTACCGTGGACGGTTGTGAGGAGATAGACATTAACGATGGATAATCTCCGAAAAAAAGCCTTTTATGTAATCAAGTGGTGCTATATGTATAGGAGCAATGGGGAGACGCATGACCACTTGTTCATTCATTGTGACAGTGTTCGTTGGCTGTGGAATAGTATTCTGGTTTCTCAACATATAGATTGGGTGTTGCCTAGACGTATAGAGGATGTGTTGCAGGCATGGAGGAGGAAACTTCGTGATAAGGATAGCAAGCTAGTTTGGAATCTTATCCCGGGATGCGTTGTATGGTGTGTGTGGAGGGAAAGAAACAATCGATGCTTTGAAGACCAAATACGGACCACCGAGCAATTTAGAGAATTATTTTATCTGACTTTGTATACTTGGTTTAATGCTATGACTAGCAATCCTATAGAGGGGCTGCACAACTTCATATTTTTTCTTTCTTGTTTATACTGATAATACACTTCCTATGTATTCTTCTTNTGAAGACCAAACACGGACTGCAGAGCAACTTAGAGAATTATATGATCTGACTTTGTATACTTGGTTTAATGCTATGACTAGCAATCCTATAGAGGGGCTGCACAACTTCATATTTTTTCTTTCTTGTTTATACTGATAATACACTTCCTATGTATTCTTCTTTGATTAATAATATTTTCTGATTATCTATAAAAAATGAAAAATCTGTTGGATAGACATCTTCTCAAATAAATAGAAGTTTCTTTTGGTGCAATTACAAAGCTTCTTTCTACTTTTGTCGTTTTGTGGAAGTCTTTCCAATGCATATTAGCTTTAGAAAGGATAATATAAAATCAAATATTTATTTTTTTAAGCTACAATGTGTAAATATCTAGTTATGTAGCTGTGCTTGCTTTAGTCCTGTCCTTGGCAACTACAGCTTCAGATTATTATTGATTATCACATTGCAGCAAATATAATGTACACTTATATAAATATATTTGTTTGTGTTCAGTGCCTGTGACCTTAGTGCGAAATTTGTAAATGACATATATATACAGATTGAGAAATCTAAATTAGGAAATCTAAATTAGGAAGGAAGAATCCTATAATTAAGTAAATCTCTATAATTAAGCCTCTATATAATTATTTACACTAACACAACTCTTTAAGTTTGTCCTTTTATAATAATACCTTTACCCTATCCATTTTTCATTAACTCGTAGTATTAAAATTATGCAACATCTTTCTGCTCCAACTGAGCATTTTTGCTATCATTGCTATTCCCCTTTTAAAACTTTCCGTCTCTGTTTGGTAACAGGGCAGAATATAACCCGGATCTGTATCTGTGGGAAAAAGATTTTACTCTTGCAGGAAGAAATTACAAAAGAGAAGATTTAGAGGCAAGTATGATCATCCTCTACCAGAACTTCTTATATGAATTAAAACACTGCATATCCTCTTTGCAGTTCTGATTATATTTTCAAGTCTTTGAAATTATATAATGCAAATTTTGCAGCTTAGAAATGAAAGGGGCCATACCTTGAGGTGTAGTCATTATGTTCCTGCTCAATTCCCAGATGACACTCCTCTTCCTTGTGTTGTATACTGCCATGGGAACAGGTATGTCATCGTTGGTGAAGAATTTTAGTGCGTCACGTATAATTGCTGCATATTGCAGTCCTACAGATGTATTTCTTCATTCTCACATTCAGGGGCATCTTTTGTGGATGCTGTGTGTTTGAGAATAAAATAACTTTGATAAACATGTTTAATATTTAGAATTTTCAGCAGTTCACTTATGCTAATTGTATTTAATTTCTACTTAAGTGGGAGTATTTTAAACTAGGTTTTTTTGGCGATGAATGCTCGTATTGTCAGAAAAAGGAGGGGAAGGGGGAGGAGTTCAGTAAAATTTGAAATTTCTGTGTTGAATATCTATTTTTTTCTATAGTTCACTTATCGTTTCCTCTTGCTGTTTCTGCAGTGGATGTCGGGCAGATGGAAACGAGGCTGCCGTGGTTCTTCTCCCTTCAAATATTACAGTATTCACTCTTGATTTTTCAGGTTCAGGTTTATCTGATGGTGATTATGTCAGTCTTGGTTGGCACGAGGTATATTCTCCTTGCTATTCTTTCTGTACGTTTTACCCAATAGTTAGTGTCCGGGGGTAATGCAGAATTTCTTGTTTGAATTTCAGAAAAATGATCTCAAGGTTGTGGTGTCATATTTGAGAAGCAATGAAAAAGTTTCCCGTATAGGTCTTTGGGGGAGGTCAATGGGTGCTGTAACCAGGTATGCAATCTTTTTTGGTTAGCACTGTTGAATTCCAAAAATCGCACTAGCAATTCTACTAGGATCATGCTACATGTACCGAATTTTTTTATTGAATCTTTTACCTACTACTCACAATGGGGATGGGGACCACATTGTCGGAATTTTTAACACGCGGGCCCGCGCATTATGTGAGAGGGGGTAATCCATTCTGTACAAATGGATTAACCCATTCTACTATACTCATTGTTTTTAGTGCCTCTTTTTTTTTTTTTTTTCTAAATCAATTGTTGCGTCTGATAATGGAACATCCAAATAGAATATAATTGCATGGTTCCTGGAGTTTTTTCATTTTGTTCATTTTAAGTTTGGCAAGTTATTTTGTTAATAATGCATCAAAAGGGACACAACTCATTTACAAGTTCTTGGTGCAAATGTTATTCATAGGCTGGTCAGCTGTTCTCAGAATCCAGATTTAGATGCAAACGCTATATTCCCAACATTTTCTGGCAGGATCTTTATACCAATTACTGTATATGATTCATTTTATCATTCATTTAATGCAGCCTTCTTTATGGAGCTGAAGATCCTTCCATAGCTGGAATGGTGTTGGACAGCGCCTTCTCTAATTTGTTTGATCTCATGATGGAACTTGCAGATGTATACAAGATCCGGCTTCCAAAGTTTACGGTATGAACCATCTTATATTTTTTCTTGTACAGTTAGTAGGTGTGTACATAGAGGGATGCTGAGAAACACGGATACTTGTCAACTCATTACGTATACGTATTCGATATGAATCCAAGTTGGATACTCTCCGATACTATCAGATACGTACCAGATATATGTTTTTTAATTATTTATATATTTTTAATTTTTATTTTATTTTCCGATACATTTTTTAGTTATTTTATACTTTTTAATTATTTTTGACACATCCGATACGTCAAGATATGTGAAGAAAAGTGCTATTGTTGATTTTGATTCTATCACTAATTGGTATAATATGGATTCAAATACATGGTGACACTTTATGATTCACATGCATCTTTGCTTCATAGCATTGTTTTTAAACTTATGCAACATTCTTTCTTCATCTCGTGTTAAAAGAAATTGGAGTATGTACTCTTTTTTGATTTATCTAAGGAGGAATAAAGCCCCTGTTTGACACCTGTTTTAATCTCATTCTCATTTTTTTTCTCTTTCTTCATTTTAACCACGTATTCTCCAAATAACATAGTATTACTCAAAAATTTAATACTTTTTATCACTTTTCCACTACACACTCCCATCGATCACTATTCCAAAAATTCTATTCTTATTTTAATGAGATTCAAACACACACAAAATAACTTCACATCAAGCTGAAAAATTCATTTTCATTTACAGCAATTTGAGTCTTTTATCAAGAAAAAATTTGATCTTTATTCAAAAGGAGAATATAAAATGTGGGACATTGTGAGAGACTCATTTGATACTTTTGAAAGTGTTGGATTACTTAAGGTTGCCAATCCACTATTAGATGAGCTAGTTGGAGTATGTTATTTTTAATGATAATGCTGATGATGTTGAAGAAATGAAGTTAGGATAATTAAGCCCTTGTTTGTCTCCCATTCTTTCAAAACTCTTTTATCCGCGTATTCATTTTCAGTCACATTCAAACAAAAATATGTTACGCGTAAATCCAAAACTTTTTCCTGCTTTTAACCACACATTCTTAAAAAATTCACTATTCAAAACAATGTTTTTCCAAAAAAAATAAAAGGCACATTCCCTTGTATATTAAAGGGGGGTGGGGGGCAACTTTTTTCCGTAAAGTCTTTATAGTTGCTGGCTAATAATCATGGATGTGTCTTGTAATCAAGTGATGAATATCTCCTTGCATGTTCAGGTTAAGGTGGCTGTTCAGTACATGCGACGAGCAATCCGCAAGAAGGCAAAATTTGATATCAATCGCCTTGACTGCATACAGGTCTGTGTTCATCCTTTAGATTCCTGAGAATGTTAAATGTCCCTTGACGCAGACTTTCTGACTTCACGGAAAATTGTTGTTCGGAGAACTAAATAAAGCAGTATTCATGCAAATCATAGATTTAACCTGGAAATTATAACCAACTTTATCATTTTTCTCTTGCTCAATTTATAGAGCTCTAAACTAGCATTTTGGTACTAAATGTGTGTTTGAGCCACATTATTTTGGAAGAAAGTATTTTGTAATAGTATATTGATGGTGAATGTGTAGTTGAAAAAGAATGAAAAGTTATTGATGTGATGGAAAATATTATTTTATTTAAGAATGTGTGGTTGAAAATAAGTAGAAGAATGAGAATGAAGATTTTAATGTGTACCAAACAGGGGCTAATGCCATTTTATTTTTTATGGAACTAATAGGTTGCGCCTAAGACATTTATTCCAGCTTTATTTGGGCATGCTAAAGATGACAAGTTTATTAATCTTTGCCACTCCGAAGCCATCTTTAAGTCATATGCGGTATGGAAACATTCTACAGATCTTGGGTCATAACTTAATGATTTGTGAAGTAATAATTTCTTGATGTTGTGCAGGGTGATAAGAATATTATCAAGTTTGACGGCGATCACAATTCTTCACGACCTCAATTTTATTATGATTCCGTCTCAATTTTCTTTTATAATGTCCTTCACCCTCCTCGACCTCCATCTATATATCCTACTAAGGTTGAGAAATATTATGATTTGGGAGACCTGAAGGGCAGTGCTAGCAGGAACGAGGTAATTTCTGCTGCTGCATTTCATTATCTTTGCACAGTTTTTCTATTCCCGAAGTATGGACCTATCTTTTCATTTTGTACGCGTATGATCAGCAAATGGAGCATTGATTTTTTTTTTTTTCATCTTTTTAGTCTCTTAACAAAGTTTGAATGGACTAGACATAACTTCGGTAAAATACAGTGTATTCAGAAGCTTGAAGTTTAAGCTTCTATGAATTTCATCTTCCATATTTGATCACACATAATTGATGGTATTCTGTTATTACAGTATTACAATGCCACAGAATCATTCAAGTCTTCTGCATGTTTTGGTTTTACATTTTCGACTCAATATTTGGCACGGCCTGGGATGTATATTTTCATCCAAGAGCATAATCATTCTTGCTACCTCACTTAAAACATTAATTTTTTACCTGTATGAAATGACACTGTGTAATTGGTTTTGTTTCCCAGAATCTTTTATACGAGATTATAGCCGGTCTTCAGAATGTCAGTACCAACGCAGCAAGCTCATCTTCTTTACCAAGCATTGCAACAATGAAGTCCGTGGGGGAACTCCTTTCTGACATTGCACCAGTTGCTACTGTAAATATACAAACCTGTCGCTTTCATTTTATTCAGCTCCTATATTTCTTAATCAAAAAGCTTCTCCTTTTCTTTTAAATGGATTCCTTAGAGCATGTTTGGATTAGCTTAATAGCAAGTACTTTTCCTTTTTTAAGGCTTAGACAAACATGCTCTTAGTGCTTGTCCAAAAGATACGACTTTGTTTAGTTGCAAGTGAGAAAAATATGGCTAAAGAAAACTGGATTCTTTTAACAGGCGAAAATTTTTTCATACCTTTTGTTTTCTATGTTAATTGACAACTCCAGGATTCCTTGGTTACCGAAGGCAATATACACTGTGGCAATAGCCCGTCACTTGTACAGGTATTTAAATTTACTGCACGATCCAATATGAGATTTTGTGGTACTTAACTTCGCTAGAGTTCTGAAATTGAAGCTCGCAAATTTGTATTTCTTAGGACAAGCTAAGTACCAAAAATGAAGAGTGCTACTCATATACAAGTTCAAATAGAGAGAGTTGGGGAAGATGCTCATCTCTGGGCAGTGATGACGAACCTTCCATGGATTGCATTAGAGCTACTGACTATGATCAGGTCTCTCTCTACCTCTCTTGCGCACAGTTGGAAAATGTGCATCGGTATATCTGCTGATCAGCAATGTTTTGCAAACAGATGCCTTTTACTTGATTCCTTTTTAGCTAAGTTCTATTTGCTTTTTCTTGAAAAGATTTATATGCTTTTATCGCTTATTCACATTAATTAATGGATATGCAACACTGAGAAATATGTTATGCATCTGTATAGGACATTGGATTGAATATTGACAATTGAGCTAGTACCACAGAGAACTACAATAACTTGAGAAAGTAGAAAGTTTAGTTTAACTAATACCTTGCAATCTCTCTTCTTGTTCTTTCCCTATTCTGTTAGCTATTGTTTCTTGATGAGTAATGCATTATTTTCATTTCAGACAACTATAAAGGTGCTTGCCACGCCTCTTCGAAATACTCAACAAAGCACATTAAGCTCACCCAAGGATGAAAAGAAGAAGAAAGCATCCACAGGATCAAAGAAGTCCAAGCATGAGAAGTTTGAAAAGCTGGAGGCTCTAAGCCAGCGTTTGCGGCTTTGCATTCTGAAAAGAGTTAAGCATAGGAGACATTCCTCATCATGACAACCTTTGTATTGTAGACTAGGAAATTGCTTTTATGAAATTGTGTTAATGTCCATTTCCTTATTCATTAAGTTAGTCTTTTCATATTTCCAATGTATCAATGCACATCTCTTACTTTTGCTTTATATTGTGAAGTAGGCAGGCCTGGTTTTTATGTAATGTCATTGCCTTGCATTTGATTTCTGCAAATTTGCTCTCTATCACCCTCCTCCTCCAGAATACAAAAGAATGAATGATGAAGTTATAATGTTTTTTTTTTTTTTGGCCCCAATGAATAAAAGAAGAAAAACAAGTATGTTTGGCTAGTGATAATTGCTAAAAGTCAAACTACTTATTATTCACATATTTCGAGGACACAAGTACTACACACTTTTCATCCTCCTTTACAATGGCCCTCCTCCTTTCCTTCCCTTATGAAACAAGGACTTCTGTTGCCTCATTTGAATTCTCGTTTCCTTCATTCCCTTCATCCAACTTCAAATGAAATGAAGAAACAAGAAACTCTAACCCCAGCCCTCCACTTCCCCTTTCTCCTTATGCTAAACTTAGCCAAGTACAAGACCGGACAGAAGCATAAACCCAAACAGTTCATAACAAAAGAAAGTACACTAGTCATAGAAGGTAGCCAAAACCGAAAGCCAACACCAGTGTTGGATGAGCAATGACCCAGTGATCTCATGCGTTACACACGCATGATCTTTTTCCTGCACTTATTATTGTCTTGTGGAAGGTGGTGGCTTGTTGTGAAAGAGTTGGGCATTGCCAGTTATATTCCCAAAAAAGGCTTCTGAGAGAACATAACATGCTCACTGTTGTGGCATACATGCCTTTCTTTTCATAATCTAAGATATACAAGTCGTATTAGACAAAGGGCAAGGTGGTTGCCAGATACAAAAGAATAAGAAATGTTGGATCATTTGCATACAGTTTGTAGACGAAGGAGAGCATGGAGGACAGGCGAGAACAAGTGATGGAGGACAGATGAGGACAAGTGAATAGTTCTAATTAGATTAGGCCTTGGAACAGATGGCGAAGTATCATAGAACTACTCCAGTTTATAGTTGCTAATGATCAACATAAACCATCAGAGAGTAATTAAAACCCTGTTACTTTATAAAAAAAAAAGTCTTGAGTTTAGCCAGAAAGTGCATAATGCGTGCAGACAAACACTATTAAATCATCATTACATTAAGCTGAAACACTATTAAATCATCATTACATTAAACTGAATTATTAGTGAAACCTAAAAATTAACCAGCATTTGTGTAGAAATTCTAGACATAATGTCCAAACTCCATCTTCTGGTCACGTGCTAATCTCATTTTGTTACCAATGGTGTGACAGAGCAGACACTAACTTGAAAGAAATCTAGAAATCACAATGTATAGGTCTAAAATGTATATTCACTAGGCTAAATATAAAGATGAAGATAGAGAACCATTTCAGCAACTTTAAAATCGTTAGAAGATTTTCAAAACAATTTGCAATAGAATTTTGGCTAGGCTATCCAAAAAATCAAAGATCTTTATACTCCAATTATGAAACAAATCCATTACAATTAGTGGTCTGTCTGCCAGCCAAATAGCAGCAAGAATTCTACAGCATCGAAACTAACCCAACGAGCAAAACAAAAACATAAACTAAAACACAAGGGCTGTTCTCTTTACCATTTTCAAGCCGTTTGCTGTTTTCGATTTTCCAAAACAGTGAAAACGTGTTCTCTTTTCCATTTTTAAAAATGCGGTTTTGAAAACAAGTTGAAAATTTATAAAGAAAACCCAAAACGACAAATTTGTCGTTTTTGGTGTTTTCAATTATAATGAAGTCAAAATTTTCAAAACACGTTTTGGGTGTTTTCTAAACAATTTTTCAAAATGTCAAAAAGAACACATTTTCAACAATCTTTAAATTGACACAAAACCCAAAATGAATTCAAAACTCAAAACAGCCCCTAAGAGATTTTATATTGTATGGTCATAAAAAGTGAGAAAGAGAACAGTTCTCAAAAAGATGAAGTTAATAAACTACACAACAAGAGTAAATAGCTAAATGTGTTCATCCAGTCAAGTTGAACTCAATTCTGAAATCCATGCAACACCTATTACACAAAATTCCAATTACATTTTACTAAGATTCCTAGCTGCAAGTTTGTAGAGTGAACCAATAGCAATGATCACAAAAGTCAGCCATTTAACCAGCAGAATACTACATGACATTGAGTTTAATACCTAGCTGCTCAGAATCACAAAAATCTTGCATAGCATAATGTTTCATTGCTTAAAAGAGGACATCTGGAAAAAAAAAATCATTCATTTGAATAAATAAGAGAAAAAGTAACTTTTTTCTTAGACCTTCAATCTTGAGTAGTAATGTAACCATCCTTTCGTCCCTCAAAACCGGGCCTCATCAACTTCTTCTCGCGCTTGGCAATCTTCCTCATTTTCTTCTCCTTAATCCTCCCCATGATATTATCTTTCCTCTTGTGTTGTCTCTCCCTCTTCATCTTCTCTTGTGACTCCACCCTCTCCTTCCACTTCTCTGCATTCTTCTCCTTCTTCCTCTTCTCCTTCTTCATGCTCTCCTTGATCATTCTTGCATCATCATGCACCTTCACCCCCATTGCTCGGCTGGTTGCCGCCTTCCAAGACTCCCTCTCGGCCACACCCATGTTCTTCCTCTTCACCTCCTGCAACCTCTTCACCTTCTCCAACTCCTTCACCTTCGACATTTTATTCTTCTTCTTTTTCTTATTCTTCCTCTCCTCTTCATCCCCTAATTTAACTTTCCCATATTCAATAATCTCCTCCCCATCTTCCCCCTCATTCACATCCACATTCACCACTTTGCTACTTTCCTCTCCATTAATCTCACCCCTCTTCCTCTTCTTATCATCAACCTTTTTTCCTCCACCCTCTCCCCGATTGCCACGCAACAACTCAATCTTTTTCCGCAATTTCTGCCGCAACTCTTCGTAAGTAACAGACTCATTCTTATTTACATTCCCAATTCCCTTCTCCAAATCAATAGACTTAACCCGAGCCTCCCCCACGTCACCATCCTCTTCAAAATCACCAAAACTACCCTTCTGATTCTCATCTGAGTCGGATTCCGATATTTTGTTAATTTGTTGTTGGAGAAGGTGGAGGGTGGAGGATGATGACTTGTTCTCCGGGTCAAGGCGGTTGCGACGCGCGAGTTTAAGGTTTTGCCTAGATTGTTGTTTTAAAGATGCTTTGGCTGCTTTGGAGAGACCCTGGTACCAGGGCTTGGACTCTGCGTCGTCGTTTGAGAGGTAAAATTTAGCCGGAATCAATTCAACTAAATGGTCGAAGAATTGGCTGTGCGATAGGATTATTGATTTCAGTTCAATGGATGGTGTGGGCGTGGAGGAAGAGACTCTAATCTTCTGCTTCTTCTTCATCCTCGGGTTCAAGCTAGCTGAAGAATTAGGGTTAGGGTTTTAAGTTTGTAGGTTTTGTCAATTTCTGAATTTTAAAAGTTCTTTTTCTAAGTTTATCTTCTATTCAAGTTATAATAAACGTTTGTATAAATTAATTAAAAGTCTTCATAATTGAATTTTTAATACATATATTTTCTTAAATTTAAGCATTCATAATAACTTGTAAATTTATAAAAATTTCATTAACGGAGATATTTCTAAAGATTGAATTTTATACTTAAAAATATACCTAACAAATTTCTTTAAAATTTCATCATTTTATATGAGATTTTATTAGATTCTATAAAATTTTATTCGAATTCATGAAATTAATTAAATTTTATAATAATTTTTAAAAATTCACTAAAATCTCAATTTAGAATACCGTGTTAGTGTACAAGGAAAAATTACTTCCAAGCTATTTGTGAGTTGTTTGGCTATTAAATTAGAACTATTATAGTATTTATAATTTTTTTCATTCAAACGAAAGTTATTTACAATAATTTTTTTAAGTTGGTCTAAACTCACTTTCTTGTCCCGTAATATTTTACGATTGAGTAATGATATTTATAACTGTTGATGTTAAGCATCAATTTATATGATAATTATATGATATTAAATGATCATTTAAATGCAAATTCACGTGTGACTTGTTGACCTCAAAAAATGTTGTCAACAGATGTCGGGCTCATTCGTGCATACGTAAGTCAAGTTCCGACACGTAAAGATAGATCAACGGTATAGATCGCTCCAAAATTGGACGTGAGAACATCTCAACGACACGAGACGTTTTCGTTCGAACTCCGACGAAATATTTGTGCACGATTANAAAATATTGCTCCAAGTATATGAATTTGCGTTAGTCCTTAATTGTTACATGGTGGGGGTATTTATAGTGTTACAAATGGAATTGTGACATTTGGATCAAATTACACGTGGCTTCATCTCCTCAGCCAAGGCATCACGTCCTAGCCATCCAGTTGACCTTCCTAGTCCTTCTAAGCATTTAATGTTCTTACATTGACAAGACGGGACACATATACACTTTTTACAAAGGTCATATAAATCATTCGAAAAAGATCTTCATCATGAGTTCAATCTTTGCATGTGGGTTGTTGGAGAGTAGAGCCTCAAATCCATGAGGAACCTCGGACATGGGCAGAGTTCAATCTTTGCATATGGGTTGTTGGAGAGCAGAGCCTCAAATCCATGAGACGCCTCGGACATGGAGATGAGAGCCTCATATTCATGAGGAGCCTCGAACATGGGCCTCGGCTCGTGTAGAAGGAGCCGAAGTGATTTGATTACGAGTGGTCCCACAGCTTCAGTCGGGACTGCCACTAGTATTTAGTCACAACATGACTCATTAAATTGAACTTAAAAACTGTAGTCGCCTAAATTGGTATTTTAACAATATTTGTGTTAGATAGCATTATTTTTTACGGTTATGGAGTTGGGATGGTGGCATACGTGTGGTGGTTTCGTGAGTTGGAAGATGGGAGTTGGGTGGTGTGTTAGTCGAGACGAATCGCTTAGTTAATTAAGGTTGTGTTTAATTTTCTTGTACAAAAAAAGTTGATGACTAAAGTGTAATCAGGGGCCGGAGCCCCATATGGTCCCTGAACTTTGGGCTCATTTCTTTTTTTATTTTTATTTTGAGCCTCATATTTGGAATGCAATGATGGGATGAATCAAAATTTGTTGAATTAGTATGCTAAAGTTTGTCTGCTCTTGCCTATTTGTTGAATTAGTATGTTAAAGATAAGTGTGGCACTTGCAATATGACTAATCAAAGTTTTATCTTCCTGGCTTCGATGTAATGCATCACCGAATTGACAGAGTTTCTATGTAACAACGAGATATTCAAATTCTTTTGTGAGACAAAAAGGCAATACACTTTTTTGGAATAAGGTTCAAGACAAAAAGACAATATATCCTAACATAGAAATCCAATTTTTTGAATGAGATAATTTTTGAAGATTTATCATAAATTATTGTACAACGATATTAAAGTATGAAAACTCGTAAAGAACGAGTGTAACCTATAAACAACGTCAATTTTAGTATTTTTGTAATATTATTTTATTTTTATCATTATTAAAAAGTTCGACGTCTATTAAATTGTATTTGTAGTGAATGAATTTCTTGGCTCCGCCCCTAAGTGTAATGAAGGGTAAATGTTGGAACGAAACATATAATTAGCCAATTAGAAAATATATTTGATACGTCAACGATCAAGAGAAAAAAGAGTAGAAGAATGTTTTTACATGATGATGAACGTCGATTTACTGTTGTATAAATTTATAATACAAATACACGTAGATTATTAACAAACTTAAAACATGAAACGAATTAATTTGATTTTGCTTATGGATAATTGGAAAAATTAAAAGCAATATTCAAAAAGCTACTTGTTGCTTCTCAAAATTTTATTTTATTTTTTAAAGTGGATTGTTTGAGAATAGCCCTTGTTTGGGTTCCATTTTTATAGAAGTTTGGAGAAAAATAAGTTTTGAAATAATAATTTTTTGAAAAATGTATAATTAAAAAATAAGAAAAATATTTTATAATATAATGCATAATTGAAAACGAGTTTCCAAAAAATGAGTTTTTTAAAAAATGATGGCCATTTGCGTCAAATCAATTACAAAAGTGGCGTTATTTTAGGGGGATCAAAGTTAAATTAAATAATTGTATACTGTTTTATTACTGTTTCAAATTAGTAGAGTCGGCATCTCGAAAAAGACACTACCATGCAGGGGCGGATACAGAAGTTGAAAGTTAGGGGGGCAC
>CAIGRP010036344.1:0-36246 GCA_903798385.1 Fraxinus cuspidata
AAGAAGAAAGGCACCCCTTGAAACCTGGACTCCTTCCTGAGTTTGTTATTTTGTAATGACAGATTCTGTTTTGTTTATCGCATTTTCTTTATTTTGTTCGGCTTTTACCCTTGTTTACGGGCTTTGCTTAGTAGAATACTTTGTTGGTTTTTTGCATTTGAAGTTAATCTCATTATATAGACAAGAATCAGACTACAGAAGCTAGATGAAATCTATTCTTCTTTGAATTTGTATATGTGCAATTCTCCAATAAGCTTTCTCATCCCTGAATCTGGAGCACACCAATGTGAGAGTTAGGAATTTAAAAAGCGGTTATGTTGACAAACAACATACACCAAACTTAAAACTAGCATAGCAATGAAAATCACTTGTATATCAAATTAAGAGAGCTAAGTCCATGGCTAGCACAACGACTACATTGAAAAAAAGAAAATCATTCACCTGAATTTCTCACACTAATAAATATCACAAGGTCAAAGTATACAACTTCAAACTTTATAACAAATGCTTACAACAGTGTCATTAAAAAAGCACTTGTTCTACATGAAAACATACATGTTTAGCTAGAAAGAGAAACACTTGTATTTTCCTTCAGTTTCATCACATCCCTTACATTTTCCTTCAGTTTCATCAAACTGCACAAATGACTCTTTAGAAGATTTTCCTTAGATTTTTCAAAAACTACCATGAGATCGTTGTCCCTCCAAGCTCTCTTGTGTCTGATAAGTTGAGGCATTAGAGAAGATGATGCGTTCATATTTTGAACACTTCTACTATTAAATGTCTCATCTTCAACAGAATGAGTATCAATTCCTGCAAAAAAAATAGCCATTTGAACAACACGTACTCAAAACACAAAACCAGTAAGCTCCACATAAAAAATACATTTAGCAAAGACAATAAGCCTCAAAATTCGACAAGATTGAATTCAATGGAAGCAAACAATCCATCTATGCATACATAAATACCTAAAAATCCCTAATAAGCAAGAATATAATACGATACCCTATCAATGTGTTTACCTGCATAGTGGACTACCACATTTGTCGGCGACGGACGGACAAAAGTTGAATACGACAACTGGTGTTTGATGGTTTGACTGGCATTGTTACCCTGCATTAAAGGACATGTTTAGCACCTAAATCCAATTACACAAATTAACATAACATACTAGCCACCAAACAGTGTTGTAAATATGATAACGGCATCGGCATCGAACATTGTGGTAGTTGTGACGCTTGGACGTCAATTGCTCCCTCCTCTATATTAGTATGCCTACTTGTAGGCCTCTTTCTCTTGCTTGACGATGAGATGGCTTGCAAGTTCGACAAGTAAAGCTATTATTTGGCAGCTACTCTCCATTAAATAAGACGCTAATAGACAAAAATACATTTACTCTCTTTGCACTGGACTCTAATGGGCTTTTCCTCCGAACTTTTCTTGGTGTACCCTTTCTGTTAGACGATAACGGATCTAATATGCTCACACTGCTACTATGATGTTGCAAATTGACAGTGCTTCCAACACTTGACTTCGACATCCATAAAGCTTTTACTTGCAATTTTATCCACTCTGTGATCGTACGTGTCCATCCTTCATCATCTGCCGCGAGGTCCGCCACATCCGAAAAAGACTGACACGTATTGTCGTATCTCAACTGTGCATGAGTACTTGTCAAGCCATCGTAATTCACTACGACTCTTGTGTATGCTCTACTGACATCTCTCCTCCACCTCCTTATTATATACCATTTAGGCATTGCCGTGATGTAGTTACGGAAAAAGACTGTGATTGCATGCCTACAGATGATTTCTTGAAATTCAAATAGATGGCAGCTACAGATCAATTCACATGTATCCCTCCGAAATGATACGCAAAATGTTTTTTTTCTTCTGTTGCTCATGAAATACAACATGTTCACGAACCTCGTAAGTCGACCAAAAACAGTTATAGCTATTTTCAGAAATGATGTGGCAATATACCTTCCTAGTGAACTCCTGTTGAACTTCGAAATGGTATAAACTGATTGAACTTTCTTTTCCATTACAAAAGTTGTTGCACACTGCACCATTTCAGAATATGACTTGAAATCAGCTTGAAACTCTTTCTCAACCTTATTTCTTATTGATCTTTCATACTTCTCTACAAACTGCTTCAAGAGGTCTTCGAATGCACATACCCATCAAAAAATACATTCATACTCTCACTTCATTGTGTTGTCGACAGCCCAAAACGTGCTTCGCAAAAAAAAGGTACCCAATGACCTATATTCTTGTACAAACCTGATAACCAATCGTTATCATGCAAGTTATACGTATCGAGCATGAACCTCAAGTTTTTATCGAATTCCTCAACATTATCCGATTCATATACCAATCCATGTATATCAGAAAATATCGAGTTTTTATGAACATGGTATCCAAACTTTTATGGCAACTTTTTCATAATGTGGCACAAACACCATCTATGCTTCGTGTTTGGAAACACTATTTCAATTGCATTTTGTATTGCCCGGTGTTAATCAGTAATGAATCCTTTAGGTGCTTCACCATTCATGCACTCAAGCCATGTTCTGAACAGCTACATAAAAGTCCCAGTGTCCTCATTTGATAACAATCCACAACCTAGCAATGTAGATTGTCCATGATGATTTACACCAACAAAAGGGGCAAATGGCATGTCGTACTTATGAGTGAGATACATAGTATTAAAAGTGAGAACATCATCGAACTCCTTGTAAGATTGCCTACATCTATTATCTACCCAAGAAACATTCCTTAGCTGTGAATCAGCATCTAAATCCATACTAAAATAAAATCTCGAGCACCGTGCTTGCATCCTTGAAAGGTACGCATGTATTGCGGTGACGTCTCATTCTCCAAGCCGTAATCGTCTCACTTGTTCAATGTAGTTTCAACAATCTTTTTCCACAAAAGTCGTAGTCTCATATCCACCTGCTTCCACGACTGCGGAGTTGTAACTTTTGTGCAAGGGGATTCCTGCCATATCATTCACTTCAAGCTTTCGTGTCACAGTCGCACTTAATTTTTTATTGCATTAATACAACCTAGACTTGGAAGGACTCGTTTTATGATTGTGGTCTAGGTACACCTTATTAATTCTCCATCTTCCAAGACAATCTAAAGATACAAATATACTTGCTTTACAATTTGTCTGACTTGTTGGTTGCGGCTTTAAGGAGTCGCCGTAGCAAATGTTCTCCGACCTTCACGACCACATGTGAACGTCACACACCTCATAACTTCATCGTCCCCTTTTTTCGAATTCCTTTTTCTGACTGGGAAGCCTACGGCATAAGCATATCTTTTGTAGAAGTCCAACATTTTGTTCTCATCAGTAAACATCATACCAACCCCCGGCATAGTCGCGCCATCTCCTCCTACATTTTCATTGTCCAATATGTTCAAATTGTTCACAACATTCTCGTTATCACAATTAAGCAACAATTCCTGATTCTCATCTTCTATAATTTCTTTTTCTGAATAGAATAAAAAGGATTGATGTATGAATGATAAGTATGTGAATAAAAAGTTATTTTACTATTTATAAAAAGTGAAAACAAAGTGACCCAATCTTAATTAACAAAGATTCCGAAACTGAAAGTCAACAATGGCTAAATGCAAGTGATGAATAAAGTACTCAACTGAAATTTGTCCTTAATAATTTGTGCAATTTAAGTGAAATAAAACAACAATGAACCTAAGGAAATGAATTACACTATGTTAAAACTTTGATATACCGTATCAAACTAATCTTCCCAAAGATTACAACTCTTAAAAGATAAAAAACTAAACACGACTTTGTTTAAATGCTTGCTCCGTCCCAGTATCTTCAAAGATTATAAATTACCAATCATTCCCCTACGACTTATTCTAAATGCTTATCTTGGCCGAACACAATATATATTACGCACAATCACATTTATGAAACTCAGCCGGCTGAACACAATAGCTGTGTTTGAAGAAACTTTCATTTGAAACCAATGAATTAAAGCTCTAGCTGAAAACATAGCTATGGCTTCCAGAAATAGCTAACCAATTTAAAACCCAAGAAAGAAAATATCGTTGTCTGACATTTATGGTCAGGGCAGCTTCCATAGAAATGGTTGATAAAAGTGGCCTTCATTGTCGGGAACAATCCGGTCGGCTTTCTTGTTCACCAGATTTTGGAGTTGCCCACCGTTCGGTTCACCCGGATTTTGGCCGGAGATGGATGGGTTTTGGGTGGGGGGAATCGTGGGGAAATTTGGGGGAAATGTGTGAAGGGCTTTGCCTTTCCCGGTTTTTGTTTTGTTGGAGTCTATTTCTTTCTTTTTTTTTTTAAACTTTGCCACTTCATTTCAATTGAAAATCTTGTAACATTTCTGTGGGTTAATCATGTACTCATAGCTTTACTCATTATTAAAAAGTCTCTAAAAGTNTTGTTTTGTTGGAGTCTATTTCTTTTTTTTTTTTTTTAACTTTGCCACGCCATTTCAATTGAAAATTCTGCAACATTTATGTGGGTTAATCATGTACCTATAGCTTTACTCACTTTTAAAAAGTCTCTAAAAGTCACGTTATATTCAATTAAAACTTTTTAGAAGCCTCTATAAATTTTGGGGTATTCAAATTTTAATGATTTTTAAAGACTTTTATTAAAGTCTCAATGGTACTAACTTTTAAGCAAAAACCACTAAAATAAAATCTCAAAATTTGTCACTCATTAATCACATGATTTTGAGAGGCTTTCACAAAAAAATATAATAATAATAATAATAATGATATATACTTTTTTTCTATATTCTTCTCTTTTTTTCTTTCTACTAGAGTTATGATTAAAATTTATTTTTTTTTCTATTGATTATATTGGTTATTATTTTTCTTTTTTTCCCTTTTATTGTTTATGTTGACTTCAAAAATTATATCAATGACGTGGCCAACAGATCCCAAAACTTCTCACGTTCCCGTAAGCTGAATCTGCTTAAAAATGGGGGTCGGTCTTGGGTAGAATAAGAGGAGTGTATGCAGCAAGAATATTGGATTGAGAGTCCAACTTCCATTAACCTTCAATGACACTAAGTGTGGGCTTTTATACTTGAGTAAAGGGGAACGAGGTCAGTTGGATGATAAGGTACGTGGCTTCATCCAAATTGAGTAGCCCTTCTTGTTAAGTGCATCAATCAATCAGTCAATCAGGGCATTAAATCCTAAGACCCTTCACACATCTACAAGCCCTAGTTTTTGCAAGTGGGATTTGATCGTGTAGGTGTATAGAGGCTGGGTTGACAGTGAATTGTCTTGTAAGTCACTTCTCCACAAGATCAATTAGAGATCTCCCCATTGCCTCTCCCAAACTGACTCCTACATGGGGGTGCATTCAAATGGGGTCGGCTAATTTTTGGTTCATACGAAAGGCTACCGCCCCTGCTCACAACAGGGTCATCCATGCTGCCACGTAAGGTATGGGCCCCAAATTCGCTACGTAGGGAGAGATTATTCATATAAGTAACAATAATCCCCGAAATCCATGTGTAATTATTTATATAATGCGTGAACTTGCTAGTCTTAAAGAAGACGACTTGGTTAACTAAAACTAGCGGCGGGGGTTGAGTACATGATGAGGCTCTGGAGGTAAAGGTCGAGCCTATTTGATAGTTGAACACCATTATAAGGCATTAAAATGCTAAGAAAGGCCATTGGAGGTTCTACCTAGCCTCTTGGAAGACAAAACCTGTTATAAGGCATTAAAATGCTAAGCAAGGCCATTGGAGGTTCTACCGAGCCTCTTGGAAGACGAAACCTGTTATAAGGCACTAAAATGCTAAGCGAGGCCATTGGAGGTTCTACCGAGCCTCTTGGAAGATGAAGCCAGTTATAAGGCACTAAAATGCTAAGCGAGGCCATTTGAGGTTCTACCAAGCCTTTTGGAGATGAAGCCTGTTATAAGGCACTAAAATGATTTGTGGGGAACGCTAATTTCCAATGAGGACAGCTGGGAGGCATAGCAGTTTTTTCTAGGCTCGAGCTACGTGCGTATTTAATGTGTAATGATGATGATATGTTACATCGGTAGGGTCTACGCGGATTTATAAAGCGTGTTCAACACGATGCTATCTAGGCCCTTGGTTTGAATTTTGATGAAGCGACATTTGGAATCGTTGTGAAAGGCGCCTAGATTAAGGTGGATAATGATCTAATGGTGAGGGTTCACTCATAACGAATATATAAGGCTAAAAACCTACTACTTTCATTTTTCTTCACCTTGCGAAAATTAAAAGCTAAGTGCCGAAATTTCCTTTGGTTTCCACCGTTCCTTGTCCGGAAAGCAGCTCCGCTTTCTTTACTCTCCACGTCCAGGACCTGTGTAAGTGCTCAAATATCCCCAAGTTCTCCTTTTTGTTCATATTGCAATGGCATCCACTTCGAAGAAGCTGTCTAGGGAATCTTCCAAAGTAAAAATGGCACTGATTTGTGTCGAGGCGGGCATGGCCCCAATAATTCATACTGAAAGGATTATGGAGGCCATGTAGTACGTCGATGATGCAAGAAGGCCATATAGACTTTAGTGTGAGGTGGGGGGCTTCATTGTGGCCCACACATATTAAAGAAAACGAGTTGGAGAAATTTAGGAAAAGATTTAGGACTCCTGATAACATAGAGATATTTGTGCCGACCCTTGAGGAAAGGTCCTGTTTCCCTAAGGAAGGGTGTGTAGCAGTTAGCGAGGCAATTTTAGGTGGGAGAATGAAGTTGCTCCTACACCCGTTCTTTAGGTATATCCTTAGGCATTACAATTTAGCTCATACCTAACTAGTGACAAACGCGTGGAGCCAATTGGTAGAGGCTTTTCTTCTTTGGAAGGAGGTCACTCTTGGTGAGGATATGCCGTCGCATATTTTTCAGACCCTTTTTCAACTCGAGCTTCTAGTGAGGGGAGTGATTTTAAGGGTGGTACTGCATGAATCCCTGGGGCCCGCATTCTTGCTTTATCTGGATGACCCCAACCTCTATAAAAAATTGAAAGTTTTCATGGTTTTGGGTAAGGTGTCGCTGGCAAATAGTAGAGGGAGATACAGTCCCAGAGATCACCGTGTCGACCCAGTAACATGAGTATAGTGAGTCGAACCCTTACCTAATAACACCTATTTTATGCTCATGTTTTCCTGCCCTTTTTCTTTCGAAACTTCTATCTTATTGTAAATCTTTTACAACTACAGTTAATCAGTTTAAGCTCGAACCGTCTAATTGTAGGTATAAAGGCCATTTACGAGTTGCCTTCAAACATGAGGTCCTTCAAGAACTTCATCGGCAAGCGTAACATGTTTGTCATGCACGGATTGATGGCTACTAAAGGTAAGTGAATTCCATATTCGTTTATCATGTGTTATCTTCCTGAGCTTGACAGCTGACGCTTTGTTATTCACTCGCAGGTCAGCATGGCAAGAAAGAAGATGTCAAGCCATATATGCTCTTCCTTAGGAGCCTGGGACAAGGGAAGAATAAGAAACCTCTAGGCTCCACCTCTTCGACCTATAAGAGCCAGCGCGACGAGCTGGCTCGCCTTTCAAAATCAAACCCTCTGCCTCATCCGAAAAATAAGGGAAAAATGGGGAAGAATGAGATACCTCCTTGGAGAAGCCACCCAAAAAGAAGTTAGTTTTGAAAAAGAACACCGAGCCTCCCCATCTCCCTAAACGCCAAACAGCCGTAGGAGAGTCCCTCCGGCGACCTATTATAGCAGAGCCCATATCCTCAGTGCAAATGGTGGACGAGGAGGCAGTAGAGGGTTGGCCTCATTAAGCGGAGGCGTGGGAAGGAGGTCAAGGATGTGCCCTCCGACGGAAAGGCTCAGAATTTCCTTGGGGGGAGGTCGGACGAAATTTTCTCTACAATGATGGAAATGCTTCCTGTCTATGTTCAGGGGGCTACAAAGATACATCATAAATATTGGAATGATAAGTACTTCTATGCTGAGACTTGCGATGCAGTCCATATGGTGGAGGTGGGTCTCGCCCTGCAGGCTCGCTCTCAAGGATTCTTTTTAAATGTTCAAATGGAGCCGAGGCGAGTACAAGGCCTCAATACGGATTACCTTGCTAAGGTGAAGGATACTGAGGTGGCATTGACTAAGGCCAAGGCTAAGGTGTCTTTAGCCAATGAAGCCATGGAGGCCTCCAAGGTTAAGCAAGCCGAGGTGGAATTAAGGGTAAGGAGAATGATGAATTGAAAAATGAAGTCCACATTTGCAAGGCTGAGGTGAATGCTTTGACGAAACGAGTGGAGAACTCTGATAACCTCCATAGGATTGGTTCATCTTCCTTGGAGGCCGTTAATATGGTGAATGGGGAGCTAAGGGCTCAAGTCGAAGGGTTGACATTGAGGTTGCCAAGCATCAGCTGTGTGGGGCGGGGAAAGCTGCAGTTAACAATTATGTTGCTCACTTCCATGAGACGTCTGAGTACGACGACCTCGGTATATATTGAAGGAGGGTCGCGTACAATGAAGTCTTCTCTAGGCTCGCTGTAATGCATCCCCAGTTGGATCTTTCTTCTTTAAAGGACGAGTTTCTATCAGATGACCTTTCCACTCTTGTTGTTGAAGAAGAGGTGAGTGCTGGGGAAGAGCCCAATCGAGATGCTACTGCATATGCTAGGTCTTTATTTTCTTTTTTTGCAACATTTTTGTAATGGCTCCTTCCCATTTCTCCTTGTAATGGATTGGAATTCATATGAATGAGCTTTTTTCAACTCTTAATTTGAATGGATTGCACGGGCTCGTCCTATTTTTATGCATAAGCTTGTCATTTTTAACCAATGAGTTAACAATCAATGGGCTCGCCACAAATTGTATTTCACCAAATGTCTATAACATCTGATGGGGTCGTTGTTCGCATTCTGAAGACTCTCTACTGGGCCTTTACCCCCTTGCCCAATTTCTATTTTCCTCGTGCTATTGTCGAGGCGATTCATTGTTGCGGTGACGTCTCGCCTCATTTCGCTTAGGCTCTCTCTCCTGCCTAAGCTGAGGTACATTTCTTTGCGTTTGGTGGGTATTTCTACCCTCAATGCGGGGGCCAGTTGGCTCTTCATGATATGGCTTGAAAGGCCATTTTTGATAGTGTGGCCATTGGTCCGATTATATGTGTAGTACTACCTATCCCGGAGCTCCCTGTTTCTCCCTCTGCCCCTTTCTCTGGAGGGATTAGGTGGCCTTTGAGCCTCGGGCCTAATCTCCTCGTATGCTAAAGAAGGCACTGCGTTTAGTGTGGCTGTGGCCAATGGTTAGCCTAAGGTGGGGGCTATTGTGTGTCCTGCTTGGGTTCACTGCTGATCCACCAAGTGGGACACAGGGCCTCTTCGCTGTCTTTGTGGTAGTGGGAGCCCTAATGAGGTTCTATTACGATGATCTATCAGCTCTTCATTAACGATTTCACTTCTCATCATTTCCACTAGAGCGTTGTAAGAAGTGGGATTTTTGTTTCGTATGTCTCTCCAGAATAGGGTGTTCATGTCGAGGCTTCCCCTCAAGGCAGAAAGGGCCTCCTATTCGTAACATGTTTACAATAGGTCATCTCATCTGTGAAAAGGGCCAAGTAGCTTTTCAAAGTTTCACCTGCTTGCTGCATCATGTCCTACGGCCTCTGGATAGGAGCCTCTCCCTCTTTGCTAAATAGTTATTGGTTCAGAAAGGCCTCCTTGAAGTTTGGCCAACTTCTGATGCTCCTGGCTGGGATGCAACTGTACCTGATTTCTGCAGCTCCTGTTAGCGTGAGAAGAAAAGTTCTACATTTTAGCGCCGACGAGGCTCCTCGCAAGGATGTTTGGGTCTTATAATTATTGAGTTGCTTCGCCGGATCACCTTTCCCCTCGTATTTGGCTATCTTTGGGAGTACGAAGTGACTTGGCACCGGTGCATTTCTCAATTCTCGGGAGAAGGGAAAGCACTCGTCGACATCATCCAGTTCAAATGATCTATATATGGACTATCAGAATCATTTTCTTCTGCCTGATGACGGGGGGTTGTGACGTCCCCGCTTGATTTTTTATATTCTCCTCGTCCCTCTTCTCTTGCCTTTTCTAGACGGAAGTGGTATCCCTTGAGGTTCAAAACCTTGGTAATGTCCTTGCTCCCCTGTGTACAGGGGGTGGTTGATGGGACCTATTTCTAGGTCTAAAGGGTCATATTCGATCCAACACGATGTTGGACCTTTGAGGTTCGTGCTCCTGAGTGTATTCGGGGGGAGACTTCCTTCATGTGGCAGGCTTTAACCAAGTCGGCTCGTAACGTAGTTGGTGGAGGTTTCTACTTCCACATCTCTCTCCATTGGGTTATTACCCATGCCATGCATTTGAGGGTATGCTGTTGTGTTGTTTTCCTCACCTTCTTGGGGGAACATTCCGTGCCAAGGCGCCTGGGATCCAGCTTAATGGTGCATTTGCATGAGTAGCTGCTGCATGACTGTATTTTGTTGGGCCATGTTCCTCATGTTTGCAGTCATTTCTCCCATTTCTCTGGCTAGGCGTGTTGTAGTGCCACCTCGCCTGGGTTGGTGATAGGGGCGACGCATGTTCACATTGGCGCGGAGGATCTCTTCTTCAGAGGCCTCTTGATGCCTATTTTCATCATGCGTTTCTTGGTGGCTGGCGCTCATTTGAGTATCAGATTTTAGGTAGATAGTGTTTATTCCCTTTAGACGTTCATTCTTCGCTGCAGTTCTTTCTTAAAGAACCAGACCTTTTTCAAGGTCCTGCTTCAAATGGCTTTTACCACAAAGATGTTCGTGGTTATGGTGTCAAACATTTCCACAGACAGCGCCAATCTGTTGACCTCAAAAATTGTATCAATGACGTGGTCAACAGGTCACAAAGCTTCTCACGTTCCCGTAAGCTAAATCTGCTTTAAAAGGGCGGGGGTCGGTCTTGGGTAGAATAAGAGGAGTGTATACAACAAGAATATTGGATCGAGAGTCCAAACTTCCATTAACCTTCAATGGCACTAAGTGTGGGCTTTTATACTTGAGTAAAGGGGAATAAGGTCTGTTGGATGACAATACACGTGGCTTCATCAAATTGACTAGCCCTTCAATCAATCAATTAGTCAATCAGGGCATTAAATGCTAAGACCCTTCACACATCTACAAGACATAGTTTATGCAAGTGGGATTTGACCGTGTAGGTGTATAGATGCGGCGTTGACAGTGAATTGTCTTGTCAATCACTTCTCCACAAGATTGATTAGGGATCTCTCCATCGCCTCGCCCGAACTAGCTTCTACATGGGGGTCCATTCAAATGGGGTCGGTCAAGTTTTGATTCATACGAGAGGTTACCACCCCTGCTCACAACAAGGTCGTCCATGTTGCCACGTAAGGTACGGGCCCTCAAATTCATCACGTAGGGAGAGATTATTCATACGAGTAACAATTTACTTTTATTTTCTATGAAAAAAATTAATTTGTATTCTTATAAATTTTTTTTTCCTTTTTTCATTCATTTTTTTGTGAAATATATATTTAATTAAATTATAAAATTTGTATAGACTAATTTATAATTACATTTAAATATATAATTCTTTATTTTGTTCTTTAAAGGTATATTATATTAATAATACCGAATATTAAATTTATTTTATATATATATATGAAATTACTACTATTTATTTCTTTAATTAAGGTTTCCAATTTTTATTCTTTTTAAAATATTTTTTTATTATATGGGGAGGGGAAGGGGAAGGAAAAGGTGATTTGTGGGAACGGCTACCTTCTATGTGATAATTTCACACTATTGCACTATGTCCACATGAATTCTATTTCAAATGAAAGTTTTCTAAAGTATTTTGAATTCTATAAAAATTTTAAAATGAAAGTTTATAAAAATACTTCTACTAATTCCATACAAATCTATAAAAAATTCATGAAATCCACGGAAGATATCACTTGAAAAAGATCCATCAAAGTTTTTTAAAAATGTCAATTAAATACACCTCGGGGTTTGGAATTTGGAATGGGGAATGCCGAAAAGGGGAAATATCGTTATTCACATTCACAGCCCCTGAAATAGGTATTTGGAGTGTGGGCAATGGGCCTAAATTCTAATGTTAAAAAAGGCCCAAACCAAAGCCCACTACAAAAAAGGCCCAAAACAAACATTCATCTCATCTCCTTCCCCTGCCCTTCACTTTTCATAGACACGGTCTGCTGGCGATGAAATTCAAGGTTGTGGCAAAGCCAGCACGGGCGGCTGTGCCAGCTCTGTCCCTGGCTGTAAACCAATGATGTAAGTATAGCAAAATATTTTTTAATATGCAAAAACGATTGTACTACATATACGTAATGATTTATATAAACGTATCTATGAAATATGATTGAAAAAAAAAAAAACCCTTCTCCACTCTCTTTTGACATCTCAATCTATATGTAAGCTATTATATAATTTTTCATGTACAAGCAGTATTGTTGTTTCATCTTCCAAAAACCAAGAAATTGTTTCTCCCAATAAAACCTCTCTCTCTCTCCCAAGTGGCCAAACCTCCAAATAGTAGATCACCGTCGGCTGGATTTGCCGCCTCCGGAAAAGAGTTCTCATTGATGAGTACACATGAAGTCCTAAACCTATAAAATTCTCAAACTTCATTCCACCTGTAAATATATCAAAGTCCCAAAAATTGATTATTCGAAGGGAGAATAAATCAAGAAACGAAGAATAGCCACAAGTGAAAACGAATTAAATGGCAGGCTCGAAGAATTGCAAAAACAATTGGTATGGTATAGAGAAATCATTTCTCGTCTATATAAGATATTTTAATATTATGGTTATAAAACGACCTTGTTTTGCAAATCCTTACCTTTCTTATTTATTTTGCATGAAGGCACATGAAAATTGAAAATGACAACAGATTCATAAGAATTACAATTCAGCCCTATTAGATATTTTAGTTAGATATTTTAACTCATTGCCATCTAGTTTATTCTGTTGATTCTATTTAGTTGAGGGACATCTACCATAATTAAAAGAATCACTATGAAACTTTTCTTTTATTAATTATGGAAACATTTTTTTTATTAATTATGGAAACTTTTCTTTTATTTTTAATTATACATAAAATCAAAAAGGTAGTTAACATATATAATACGCTAATTGCCATAATTAAAAGAATTAATTAAGGGAATTTTCCGTTTATGAAAATGGTAACATACACACATATATATATATACCCACAAACACACACGAACATTTTTTTTCAGAAAAACACAATTCTCCGTTGTGCTAATATAATTTTCAGATTCAAGATTCAAGGTAAGTGAAATATACGTATTTCATTGTTTAAAAATTACAGAAGTCAATATTATGATCATGTTATGAAATCATGGAGTTTAGTAGCGCTATGCACGAAATTAGAATCACGATGTTCGATTCTTATAATTTCGTATCTCATCAAGAATGTAAACGAATCTCATAGATTTCTATTTTTATATTACGTTATTTCACTTATTGAAATTATCATCTCACATGAAATATGAAATTTATTTTTATAGGTAATAATTAATCTGTGATTCGAGACAGAAGAAGATTGGGTGAGCACACAACGGAAATTAATTATTTAAATAATGTTATAGATTTAAGAATATGATTGGATTTTATGATGTTTTTGATAATTACATCATTTTAGCTTTGAAAGCTTTTAAGTTTTATACATTTTGTTCTTGATTTTCTCTTAATTTTATGAAAACGTTTATGTTTTCAATGAAGTGTTTTAAGTTCAAGAATCAATTTGTTTTAGTCTCATTAATTCCGGGATTCGCAACAATAATATAGTCATATCTTGGATCCTTAATTCTATGTCTTAAGGATATATCAGCTAGTTTTATATATTCGGTGTCCGGTTATGAGATCTAGAAGGATCTCAAGGAGAGATTTCAACATAAGAGTGGACCACACATTTTCGAGTTAACACGTGAATTGATGAATCACACTCAAGCTCAATTAACTGTAGGAGCTTACTTCACCAAACTGAAGACTATTTGGGAGAAGTTGAGTAATTACAGACCGACTTGTTCATGTGCAAAGTGCACTTGTGGGAGAAATAAGGCCTTGGTAGATCACTATCAAACTGAATATGTGATGTCATTTTTTATGGGGAATTATGACTCATTTTCCCAAACTAGGAGTCAAATATTGCTTGTGGATCCAATCCACCTATCAATAAAGTGTTTGCCCTTGTATCCCAAGAAGAACATCAGAGGAATTTGAGCAATGTGACTGGACCATCTGCTAGGAATATTCCAATGGTGTTTGCCATATAAAATGAAGGTAGTCGATCTCGAAATAGCCAACAGTTTGGAAAACCTCTAAAGAAGGATCAACTAATTTGCACATATTGTGGATTTACTGGTCACTCTGTTGACACATGTTACAAACTTTATGATTATCCTCCTGCCTACAAAATCAGACAGAAGAATATTTCTCCTCCTAATCAAGTTGTTACTGCTGCAACGAATCAAGTCTCAGAATCTTAGTTATCCTCTTGGCTACAAAATGAGACAGAAGAATATTGCTCATCCTCATCAAGTTGTTAGTGTAGCAACGAATCAAGTCTCAGAATCCTTTTCTCATCAAGGGAACATTGATGGATTTGTTCAAACTTTGAATCCAAATTAGTAATAGCACTTGTTAGCCATGTTGAGCTCCCATCTCATATCAGCTAAATCCAATGCATGGGCTGGTATTAACACATAACACACATCAGGTACTTGCCTCTTTGTTTCTAATCGTCATGGCCTCCAATCTCCTAGATATTGGATAGTTTATTCTATAGCTACAAACCATGTTTGTTTTGATCAATACCTATTTCATACCATGTTTCTCGTTCCAAATTCATTTGTCACTCTTCCAAACAAGACTTGCATACATGTTAAATTCTCATGCTCAATTCAACTCGGTCCATCATTGATAATTCATGATGTTCTTTATGTTCCTCAATTCCAATTTAACTGTCTATTAGCTCTTTGACGAACAATTCTTCATTTCATGTCAGTTTTCTTATGCATTCTTGTATCATTCAGGAAATACCACCTTTGAAGATGATTGGTAGGGGTAATAAAGTAGTTGATCTTTACATCATTGGCACTACCACTTTTTCCAATTCTTGTAATTCTGTTCATGCTGATATTATCTGTAATACCTCCATTTCAAAAGTAAATAACGTGTCATCACATATTCGGCACAATAGACTTGGACATCTGTCATTTAAACGCTTAGAAATACTGAAAGACAAGTTATTTAATTATAATGTTCACAAAGACATTCATTGTTCCATTTGTCTAAACAAAGGCGACTCTCATTTGTTTCTAACAATAATCTGTCTGCAAATCCATTCGATTTGATTCATTGTGACACATGGGGTCCATATCATAATCCAACGCACACTAGTTATCGATATTTCCTTACCTTGGTAGATGATTGTACTAGATTTACATGGCTATACCTCATGAAACAAAAGTCTGATGCTAAATTCATAATTCACAAATTTTTGTCTCTTATTGAAACACAATTTGGTAAAGTCATCAAGAAGTTATCTGTTTAGATCTGACAATGCTCCTGAGCTAAAATTCACTATTTCAATTCCAAAGAAGTACTACATCAGTTTTCTTGTGTTGAATGACTTGAACAAAACTCCATAGTGGAAAGAAAACATCAACACCTCCTTAATGTAGCTAGAGCTCTTTTCTTCCAATCTCATGTTCATATACACTTTTGGGGTGAATGTGTCCTCACTGCTACATACTTAATCAATCGAACTCCATCGACCTTATTGCGTGGTGAGTCTCCTTTCCAACTCCTTTACAATAACCCAGTTGATTACACTCTCCAAAGTTTTTGGTTGCCTATGTTATGCATCAACTCTGTCTCCCACTCGAAGCAAACTTCACCATCGTGTAGAATCCAAAAATTTCTTGTATCCACGATGTGATATTTCATGAAACATTGTTTCCTTTTCAATCCGTATCTTATCCTACTGAAGTCATTGACCATTTTCCTGACTTAGTTTTACCTATACCAACTTCTGGTTAGTCTATCTCCACTGTGTCTACATCTAATTCGACTGCACATCATGATAATATTCCACTCATACATGATCTTGTTGTTCGAAGGACTTATTTGCAAGACTATCATTGTAATTTACTTCAGCACAAATCCATGCAAGCCTTAAATATTCCATATCCTTTACATAATTACATCTCTTATAAATCCATTTCCTCTCCTCATTGTACTTATCTTCTACATATATCTTCCACCCATGAACCCCAATTCTATGATCAAGCTGTCCATTATCCACATTGGAGAGAGGCTATGACTAATGAATTAGAAGCTATGGAGGCTAACAATACATGGTCTGTTCAAACTCTCCCTAAAGGCAAACATTGTATTGGATGTAAATGGATTTATAAAATTAAACACAAGTCTGACGGTAGCATTGAACGTTACAAAGCCCGGTTGGTGGCAAAGGGCTACACACAACAAGAAGGCTTGGATTTTATTAAGACATTTTCACCAATTACAAAACTTGTTACTATTAAAATGTTACTTGCCATTGCTGCCATTAAAGGATGGCATCTATTTCAACTTGATGTCAATAGCATTTTTCTAAATGGAGACTTATTTGAAGAGGTCTACATGGATCTTCCTTTGGGTTATACCACACACAAGAAGTTCGATAGCAAGGGAGAGAAATTGGTTTGTCATTTTCATAAGTCAATATATGGTTTGAAACAAGCCTCATGGTAATGGTTCTCGAAGTTTTCACTGGCTCTTGTTCTACATGGATTTACACAATCTAAGTCAGATTATTCTCTATTCCCTCTGCTTTCCAAGATGACAGTTCTGAACATTCATAGGCCATCTTGAGTGGGAGTATTAGATATTTTAGTTCCTTAAACTCATTGCCAGCTAGTTTATTCTGTTTAGTTGCCATCTAAGCATTCTGTTAGCTTTGTTTATTTATATGCTCCACATTTGTAAACACCAGTGGGGAAATTAGATTGAATGGATTCATTTTCCCGCCATTTCTCTCTTCTTCAATTCAATAAGCCCATTCTTTTGTCTTTTATTGATACTTTTTCTGTATATGTGGAAGAATAAGTCTTTATTGTACTTTAAAGTGTATTTTAGATTCTTGCAGTTAATAGAATTAAAAGTGAACAAGAGTTAAGAAAGAGCTCTCAGTCAGTCAAGAAAGAGCTCTCAAGTCAAGGTTGGAGAGAGGTGCTCTAAACTCTAGTGAGAGAAAGTCCCACTTGAGTGCCTTGATTTCTTGTGTTCTCTCTTGTGTTTGATTAGATTTTTACCTATCCTAGTTGGAAATTGAATTGAACATACTGTTATTTGCTTGATTTACTTAATCTTTTAGGTGAAATCAAGCTCAGCAGCTTAGGTTACACTCCTCTATTTAGTTCGGACATAGTTTTTCAGTTCTAGTCAGCTTCGGTGGGTGTTTTGCTCCTGCTTGTGTTGGTGGTAAGTGGTTTGGCTGCGTTCTGGAGGTTTAAGACAGTTTCAGCTTGGGTTGGAGTTCAGTTTGGAGCGGGACAGAGGTGTTTTCAGCTCACATCCAGTGCTGGGTATAAGCAATTTTTGTTTCAGTTGTGTTGCTTGCTATTTCTGGGCTCTGCTCGTTTTCAGATCAGATTTCAGCCTGTTACTTGCTGTTGCGGGTTCATCCAGTACGTTCAGTGTAGGAGGGTTCATCTAGCAGCTTTTGAAATTAGGCGGGTTCTTGCAATTTGGCTTGTGTAAGTTTGAACGTCCAGCTTCAAGCTGGGTGATGGTCGGACCTTGCTTGGTCCAATCGCTGCCTAGGTTGTTTCTGCGCAGTTTGGGTTCTCTAGTCAGTAGCTTGGACTCCTCTTATCACTTGGTTGGAGTTTCTTGTTTTTTATTTCCAGCAGCTTGCTTCATCTTCAATATTTCTGGAACATTCACATTCATAGCTTGAAGGTGTAAGTATTGTGTATCTATAGGTGTTGATCCAATTCAAGGTGTAAAATTTGAATTTGCTTCCTTGGTGGGCACGTGATTTTCAGCTGGGTGCATTTGAATTTCAGACTGCCATATTCAGTTTTTTTTTTTTTTCAGGTTGTAGGTTTCTTTTTCAGCTTTTAACCTGGTTACCGTTGGGTCTCCTAAGTTACCGTTAGTGGGCCTTTGTGCACTTTCTGGGCCAGCTATTGTTAATTGGTTTTGGGCTTTTCCTCTGCTTTTTCGGTCCAGATCCCCCCTTTTTCTGGTGCATTTTCTTCAGCATTAAATCTGGTTCAAAGCCCGCGAATCTCAGGTTTCTTCATTGGTGGGTCACGTAGACTTTCTGCCTTTGTGGGCCTCATTTGGTCAGTCAGTGTGTGCTTTTGGACCAGCTTGGCTCTTTTTTGTTCTGCTCGTGGACTGGGTCTATTTTAGTAGTTGTGGATTGGTGATTCTTTTCTGGGCTTTAATTCTAGCTCGGCATCTTTGGGCTCACTTTCTATTGCTGAAATGGGCAAGAAAAAGACCAGTGTGGTCCAACAATGTTGGATTTCCCCACTTAAAACGAATTACTCCTGAAGCTATTTCAAAGATTGTTGTCGAAGATATAAATTCTGTTAATCAGGCTGGATGCGAGAAGGAAATTCATGCGGTGGATGAGAACTTACCAAGTGCATCTATAACACTTGGTGATGAGGATACGGATTCGGCTAGCTCATGTGAGAAATCACAGGCTGCGACTAAGGATACTCTTATTGATAATAAGGTTGACAAAGCCCCATGGGTGAACCTCTTTAAGGACAATAGGAATTTCGATGAAGGTATCAAACTGGAGGGGTTTGTAAACCCTTCGGATGAAGTTGAGATAACCGAATAAGATGCTGAAAATATTGAAAAGGAGTGGGGTTATGGAATTGTTGGGTATTTTTCCGGTCGATTCCCAAGGAAAACGGCACTCCTTCATCTATGTGACTCTTGGAAGGTTAAATACCAATATCATGTACACACGAGCGGGTGGTTAGTATTCAAGTTTGAGTCAGACTTGGATAGAATAAGGGTATTACAAGGCAGCCCTTATTTTGTTTTGGGTCGACCGTTGATGCTCAAAGAGATCCCTCGTTACTATGAATTTGATGACAAATAAGTGAGTACTATGCCGGTTTGGATCAATTTACCGGGATTGCCTTCGGAATTTTGGGGTGCTAGCGACTTGGGTAAAATTGTTTCTAAAGTTGGGAAACCTATCGCCATCGATAAGCTCACATCCGCAAGAGGAAGACTATCTTATACAAGAGTTCTTGCAGAAGTCGATGCGTCTATTGAGCTAGTGAGGGTTGTGAGGATTAAGCTTCGTAATAGCATCACAAGGGAGCAAGAAATCATTTTTGAGCATGAACCGAAATTATGTGGTTCTTGCAAAGTTTTTGGACACTCTACGGATGGATGCAACTACAGAAAACAGGCTGGGAAAGTGATGGACAGTAAAACTTCTATCGATCATAAAATGGATGCACATATTGTTAACAAATAGGCTACTGAATCTAATGCGGACACCAATGGACAGCAGCTGGAAAATGGACAGAAATTTACAGTTGTGGCTAGCAAGAAAAGGAGAAATTAGTTGAAGAGGCAGAAAGTTGACACACACGAACAGCAGCCTACGTGCACACACGGACAGCAGCTTACGTGCACACAACAGCAGCCTGCGTGCGCACATGAACAGCCTACGTGCACACCACAGCAACCTGCATGCACACTGCAACAGCATGTTGCACGTTCCCAATAGCTTGTGGGGGAGGCTTCCAGTAGCCAGTTAGCTACCATAAAATAGAAGGTAGCAGATAAGGTTTGCGGGGAGCAGTCAGTTCAACCTAGAAAAGAAGGGAAAGATTGTGCACATAAGGACAGCAGCCTGCGTGCACACACGAACATCAGCCTACCTGCACACACAAACAACAACCTGTGTGTGCACACGGACAGCAGCGTGCACACAACAGCACCTGCTTGCACACTGCAACAGCCTGCTACACGTTACCTGCAGCTTGTGGGGAGGCTTCCAGTAGCCAGCCAGCTACCATAAAATAGAACGCAGAGGATAAGGTTTGCGGGGGGCAGTCAGTTCAACCTAGAAAAGAAGGGATAGCTTGCTGCACGATCCCATCAGCTTGTGGGGAGGCTTCCAGTAGCCAGCCAGCTACCATAAAACAAAATGTAGTGGATAAGGTTTGCGGGGATAGTCAGTTCAGACTAGAAAAGAAGGGACATATTGTGTTCAACCTCATTCCACCGCACATGCAATGGAAAATCGAAAGCGAAGCTTGGAAAGCATGGTGTGAAAATCTCTAAAAATGATGTCAAGGGGGGTAACTCTCTTGTTATCTCATCATGAAGATAGTATCATGGAACATTGGAGGATTGAACCTCCACTTTAAGCAAAACGGGGTTCGTAGTTTCATTTATCAAAACAATATTGATGTTATGGGTGTTTTGGAGATTGAGCTTGACCAACATAAGCTTCACAGAGTGATGTGGAATAAATTTGGGGGTTTCCTAGAGATCAACAACTTTCATTCTCATCAAGCTGGCTAAATTTTGATTTTATGGAATCTCGAGAAAGTCCAAGTGGAAGTGATCGAGATTACTCCTCAAATCATACATTGCTCTGTCACTTGCAAGGTTAGCTCGCTTACAACCTTTGTTAGCTTTGTTTATGGTTTCCGTACTATTGTGAACCATATGCCCTTGTGGAACAACACTTGGAGTTTGGATCTAGTTGCTCTTCACTGTGGTTGCTTTTGAGTGATTTTAATAATGTGCTCAAGTTTAATGAAAAAATGTAATGGGATGGATGTTACGTCGTATGAAGTGAGGGATTTCTTTAACTTGTGCCTTAAATTGGGACTTATGGGTGGGAGATCTATTGGGTGTTTTTATACTTGGATGAATACTTCGGTGTGGAGTAAACTTAATAGGGCTATGGTGAATGATGTTTGGGTATAATCGGGGTTAAATAGTGTTGCTAACTATCTTCCTTTAGGGTGCCTTTCGAACCACTCACCATGTGTTGTATCACTTTTTGGGCTCGATAGGAGTAAGAGGAAGCCTTTTAGGTTTTTCAATATGTGGACCAATCACGAAAGCTTTCATGAGATTGTTCAAAATGGTTGGGAACTCGATGTTTGGGGAACGAAGCAATTCATTCTATGTAAAAAGTTTATGGCCTAAAGGGGGAACTTAAGAAGCTTAATAAGAAACATTCTGCCCACACCTATGCTGGGACCGAGATGGTAACTTTGGCTTTGAAAGAGGTACAATTAAAATTGCATGATAATCCTCTTAATGCTGAACTTCAAAGTAGAGTGGCTAGTACGACGAAAAAAGCTATGGATTTATGTAAAGCGGAGAGAAGTTTCTACTTTCAAAAAGCCAAAATGTGAGTACCTAAAAATTAGTGATAAGTGCACTAAATTCTTTCATTCGATGGTGAAGAGGAATGTCAAAAAGAATTTCATTGCAACGGTGTGCAAAGGGGATGGTTCTTTTACCTATTCATTGGAAGAAGTGGCCGACAAATTTGTGAATTTTTTCAGTGATTTAATGGGAAAAACAGTCTGGTGCAGCCTATAGATGTTGACATCTTGACAAGGGGCTTTGTGCTATCGGAAGAGCATGCTTCGGTGTTAATTAGGGACATTTTGGAGCAAGAGATCAAGGATGCTTTATTTTCTATCGGAGATGATAAGTCGAATGGTCCGGATAGGTTCTCATCTTGCTTCTTTAAGAAGGCATGGAGAATTATTGGTAGAGAATTTATTGGAGCGGTAAAGTAGTTCTCCAATTCTTCTTCACTTCTAAAGCAAACGAATCACACGATTATTTCTCTAGTGCCTAAGGCAAATCATTCAAACACCGTGGGAGATTATAGGCATATTGCATGTTGCAATATGTTTTACAAGGTCATCACAAAAATCCTTGCATCTCGATTGGGTCCTATTCTTGGGTCGATAATTTTTAAGCACAAGCCGCATTTATGGAAGGTAGAAGCGTGACGGAGAACATACGCCTTGCTCAAGAGCTTCTAAGGTAATACAATCGCAAAAGTGTTATTCCAAGATGTCTTCTAAAAATTGAACTTAGGAAGGCATATGATACGGTTAATTGGGATTTTCTTCGTAGTGTGCTTGAAGGTCTTGGATTCCCATCGAAGTTCATTGGATGGGTGATGGAGTGCATTACCTCGCCTACTTATTCAATTGCACTTAATGATGACCTTTTATGGATTCATTAAAGGAAGGAGGGGGCTTCGTCAAGGTGACTCTTTATCACCCTTTTTGTTTGTTATTTGCCTTGAATATTTCTCAAGAATGCTAAAGAGAGCAACCGATGAGAGTGAGTTTAATTATCATCCTAAATGTAGCCAATTGAAGATAATCCACTTAGCATTTGCGGATGACTTGATGTTATTTGCTAGAGGGGATATCACTTCGATTGGCATCTTGGTGGATTGCTTGTCTAATTTTGGAGACATGTCAAGACTTAGGATGAATGTGAACAAGTCCAACTTCTATACAGCGGGAATACTTGGACTAGAGTTGGAAGCCAATCACCAATTAACTAATATGACAAAGGGTACAATGCCATTTCGTTATTTGGGTATTCCAATTGCGGCGGAAAAGTTGAAAGTTAGCTCTTATGACTCTTTTATCAACAAAATCTTGGCCTATGTTGGAGCATTGTCTAGGGTTTCTTTGTCTTATGCAGGGAGAGCGGAACTAGTGAGACCCGTTCTTCAAGGTGTTGAATGTTTTTGGCTTTCCATTCTACCTATTCCGGTGGCGGTTGCATCAAATATTGTTAGCCTTTGTCATAACTTTCTTTGGGGATCCAAGAAGTCATTAGTTACTTGGAGTAGTGTTTGTTTGCCGAAACAAGAGGGAGGGCTTGGATTTAGAGATATTAAATGTTGGAATGCGGCACTCCTTGCTAAAACTCTTTGGAACATTCATAACAAGAAAGATGCTCTTTGGGAGAAATGGGTAAATCAGATTTTTCTTCAATGTGTAGAAGTTTGGGAATACATGGCGAAGAAAGTGGATTCTCCATTGTTTAAAATGCAGTTGGAAGTTCGTGACTTGCTGATTTGGCCTGAACAAACTGTTCAGGCTGCAATGGACAGGTTGTCCATTTGGACACCTCAGGCAGATTTAACAGCACACATGCATATGATTTTTTCAAGCCAAAAAGGTCGAAAGCAACCTGGGTAGCAACTGTTTGGAGCGCTTCTATCACCCCTGAGCATTCTTTAATCATGTAGCTTGGTGCTAAGTCCAAGTTACTAACCGAAGATAAACTTATGCACTTATATATTGATCGAAATTGCAGTTTTTGTGGCTCTATGGCAGAAACCGAACAACACCTCTTCTTTGCATGTCATTTTAGTGATTCCGTTTGGGAGAAGATCCGTGCATGGCTAGGCATCACAAGATCTATGTCTACACTTCCTAATGCATTGAAATGGTTGAAGAAGGAGGCTCGAGGGACAACATGGATAAGTAAAGTGAAGCGAATTGCTCTTGCTAGTACTGTTTACCACCTATGGACGGCACGGAACCAGAAAATTTTTGAGGATCTTAGACCACATGTTGATTGTGTTGTTAGATGGATTAAAAAACATGTATACAAAGTTATGTTTTTTTTGTATCCGAATGTTTTAATTTATTTTTGAGTCTGGCATTAGGTTGCTAGATCTTGTCGTTTGTATACACTTCCAATTTGTTTTTCAGGGTATGCCTGGTGTATTTGTATGCGTTATTGATTTGTGATTGCCAGGGTATATCCGGTGTATTTGTACATGATTTTGATCTATAATATTCACATTAACCAATCAAAAAAAATGTGATCAAGAGTTTATTGAGAAAGACTATGTTTGGTATGAGTGACGAAGAATATGCGGATGAACAAGAGGTACACGAGAACTTGGATTGTAAAGAGATTATTGAATTGGAATGCATTTTGATTCATTGAACAACATATCTCAACTCGTTTTTCATTTGGTTGAAATGCTTTAAAGTTGATATTCTAATGGCAATTATGCTTTTTGTTTCAAATTCGTATCTTCATACAGATGAATAGAGGTGAATTGTGTGGTGCTAATAGGGAAATCTTCAACTAGAAAGACTTGCATCGAATTGCTCCGGCATGTGATGAAGGCCTACGCACATATTCAACAAACTTTGTCACAAAGAAGTCGCAACTGTAACTGCACCAAACATGTGAGACATTCGAGAATAGATCACATATTATGGGCAAACCACGAGAAAGTAACATACCAACTAAAAAGGACTCAAAACTGCTTCTCCAACGATTTGTCATATCAAAAACATTTAAAATTAATTTCAAAGGTTGAGACATAAAATTCAAATTACATAAGCAAGTGTCCGACAAAATTCGATGATGTTTGAGGCTTTAACATCACTAATATGTCATATATCATGTAATTTACATAATCATGGATGACATTTTCTACAAAGCAATCCTAATATTTAAAAAACATGCTAGAAAACTAACACAGATGTTGTAAATTACTCTCTATATCAAAACAAAGAGCATAAAATAATCTGCAAAATAGGGGGGTTTTAAAAAGAGTGAGTTATCTTCGACTCTGTACGGATGTATCTTCGAACTCGACTCAATGCAAACTATTTCTATATTCCTCTTTCCATTATTATTCTGAAAGGGGTGTTTTCCGAGCCTCGCGTTTTGGGTGCAATATCTCTAAAGTGTTGATGTGCCGATTCGAGAAAGATGGAGTTTTGTTGTATTGTTAACGATTCTTGATAATAATCATCAGAGAACATTATATTCTCGAATTTTTCATTTTTAATTAGCTTCGATTGCAAAATGGCAGTGTTTCAGTACTTTTTATGTCAACACACAAATGGGATTTGGATGGATATTGCCTTCTCAGACACTTACTACGGAAATGTTAAAAATTTTAGGGTTCCAAAAAAAAAAAAAGGACGTGTTTTTATTTTTTTTTTTCAAATTGTCCAATCATGTGTCAACATCTATCTCCCGATTTTTGAACCTGTTTGTGTAGCACAATTGTTAAAATATTGAGGCCTTTCAAATTAATGTAATGCAAATAGAATGGAAAATCAATATATTTTAAGAATACTTTTTTGCGGAATTTTATTTTATCTCGCAGTATATGAATTTCGAGTATAAATATATGGGAAGAAGATAGAGGATGATCAATTAGTTACATATTCTTTCGAACATTTATTTAGTTTTGACTGGACAATAGTAAATTTTTATTTCTGGGTGATTATATTTGGTCTGTGTAAAGAATTGCGAGCAACCTTTAGTGAAAATTGTTTTAAAAATCAATTACACACTTTTTTTCCAATAAAAAAATAGTTGTCCACATGCATTAGATAATAATAATGATAACCCAAAATAAAAATGTGGGAACGAGAATGATATTTCTTGCATTCAAATCAAGCAAATTGGCGTCAAGCAATGGACATCGTGTACCGTGCAATAAACAAAAATGTTCAGTCCGTTTACAAATATATAGAAATAAGTGATAAATAAGTAATAATACTTGTAGATCTATTAAAACATGTGTTTGAAAATAAAGTTTGATCACTTACAAAAAAAACGAGACTTTTTTTTTGGGTTAAGTCCGTTTTAATCCCTATTATAAAGGAAACTCCGCTCACATTCTGCTAAATTGTTCATATTTTAATGGTGAGTAACATTCATCATCGATGCACATCACATCTCGACTCCAATCTAATTACACAAGGTAGTCTGGTTACGTTGCTCTGATATGTTAACTCAAATCATTTATATAATTATAAAAGAAAAAAAAATCATCCATCCATCTAATTCAAAATCACTTACCCTCAAACTTATTTTTAACCCCACAATCTCTCGATAAAATAAGTTTACACAAGAACGTCGATCAATCATTTGAACTGTAATTAGCTCCATAAATCCAACTATAGCTGTAAAACTGTAAAAAAAACTCCTAGATTCAGATATCAATGTTGCAACCTTAAGCTCATATTGATTTTTATTAAAAGAAACAATCATATTTAACAAGAAAATGTTGATTATACAGTTCTGCTCCTTGGAGAATTAATTGACGTTGCTGAACCCCACAGTGACTTCAACTGTTACACTCAGATTGAAAACCTACACCAATGACTCTAGTCTAAAAATTCTTTACAAAAAGATTTAACCCCATTCTCCAAGCTCATATCCATTTCTTCAGTATACATCCCAAATTAGGCCTAGTTAGAAGGTCAATTGTGATGAGGTTTTCAATTGCTTCAATAAGGCTGTGCATTGTCTTCTCTATGCAGAAATACCGAAATGCTCATTGGACGAGACATCGTGGCCAGATGAAACCTTTTGCTTCCTGCCATCCCTCCTACTACTACTTCCGGCCCTTGCGGGTATTCTTCCTCCTGCTTTCTCCCATCTGGTGTTTCCCCGACGTTCCACCTGTCTTCAAAGATAATTAACAGCCAAAAAACGTCAAACAAGCAAAATGGTCATGTACTAAACGTGTTTTAAACTTAAAGAACCATGGGAAGCACGGAGAAACAGACACGGAACATACCCCAACACAAAATCCTTCAAATTGAGTGCCCCCCTTCTTCAAATTGTTTGAGCTCATTTCCGAGGGATTTCTTTTGTTGCTGGCACTAGAAGTTCCACTGCAAGAAGCATAGGATGAAGAAGAACATGCGGGAGAGGTTGTAGAACAGGAAGAACTGAGCATCTCAATGTCACTCTGTAACATCTCTTCAAACAGTTCCTGCAATTCCTCGAAGCTCTCCTGTCCATTTTCCTGTCAATGGCAGAACGTTATTTTTCAACATGAAGCTGCCACTTAGCCAGAAGTTCAAATTGAAACATGCATGATAATGAGGTATCAAAGTCTATTAAAAATGGTCAAGTGTTTGGTCCACCACTGGGCTTGACTCGAAAATCAACATCAGTCAACGAATGGGACGAGATAAAGAAAAAGTTCAACTAGCATCCCACTTTAACCGACCACTAAGAAAAGTTAATAATTTAATCATGGATTATGATTGTATTAGTATTGCAAAAGGACTCCTAATTTTTTGCCTTTTTTCTTCTCATTTTAAGGTTTTATAAATGCCAAAAACGCAGAAATAAATGCAAAAACAGAGGCAAGAAAACATACTCTTTTAGCAAGTGATGAACAGCACCTTATAATAGGGCCTTTTGCCTGACCCAATATTTTCACAATTTAGAAAAGCTCTTCAATGAAAATGACTTCTCCACTATCAGGAAAGGTACAACTCAAAATGTTATACTTGATTCAAGTGTTTTGGGATGTAAAGAGAAAATATATTTAATTACCGATAAAACCATAAAATTGTGCAGACATTGCTTTTCCAAACAAAATGAGAACGGTGTGCCAATTTAGAGCTTGAAAAATGCAGTACAAAAACATAAGAATCTACCTTCCTAAATCCTATATAAGTGGGATTGTCTTACTTATTAAGTAGTAATACTCTGATAATAATTGAATAATAACTAACTCTTCCCAGTAAAGGTGATAAACCATTGCTTATAGCCCTCAGATTGAATAACATTAAATTGGGACATAGCAAAAATGAGGCATAAGCAATTTATAAGGAATCCAGCCACCATAAAAAATAAAATAAACAAAAAAGAGGCCTTTAACCAACAAAAAGGGAGGGAAAAAACCACTGTGGTTTTAATTCGGCACCATTTACAACTAAACCCCTTCTGTTGTTTCATTATGCAACTCCAAATATTATCCCTTTTTTCTGTAAAATTGGGTTTTCATTTAAACATTGCAAAGATCATAAGGAGTATTAACTCACATTGGAGTTATTTTGGCTCATCATCGCTGCCATTTCATTCAAGAAATCACCCATACCCTGCATTGCATGCCAATAAGCACAAAAGGACTCCCATTAGTTCTCGAGTAAACTAAGCTATAAAAACATTCATGTCTAGTACCAACATTTTTATCGACAATAAATTGACCAAAAAACTCATTTTCTCATAACAAGACCAATTTTGGCAACAGTTTCTAACAAATGTATACCATCCAGCTGCTCACTTCATTCTTCTCGCCCCAACCTGCTTTGCTTCCTTCTAGCCCATTCTTAAAGAATTATTAAGATGCCCTGAGCTAATGACCACATTTTAGCACTAAACTCTTGCTTTAAGTTCAATCAATACATAATCATATAGTCAAGATTCAATTCATCTACAATCTTATCACATGTTATCATATGAGTATTCAAATTGAGTAAGTGGTCCTGGCTGTTACTTCGGCCCACCACTTCATGCAACTCGAGAACACCCTCAGAGGCATATTTACAGACTTAAGGGACAATATATACTCAAAAATAGAATTAGTTCAAATTCGTAAAATCTCATAGTGATCCATATGTTCTACAACACAAGACCAGTGAAATGCCACAAGAGTTTTAGACGTAACTTGTGGTGATGATCTATAACTTACAGTTTCGTCTTCATGGTCATTACAATCATATACTCCTACATCGTACAGAAACCTTTTGTTGGCGTCCGAAAGCACTGCACTAACCAACATCTCGTGAGTCCAAGTATAAAATGCACTTACTGTTGCGTTATTATTGTCAATCCAACAAAAATGGATCACTACACATGATATAGAGAATACCTAGCTCTCTACTTGAAAGCAAGAAACAATTTCTAATCTTTATTTGAAATACCAAAGCAAAATCAGAACAAAAATACTAAAATTTAAACTACTCTGAAACTTAATACATTACTCTATAATTACTTAGCAATGATTTCATGTTTCGAATTCTGACTCAGAATTCACATCAAGATCAAATTGCCATTGCCAGTTATATTGCTCAAAAATTTTCTCAAGTTAATCAATTTTGCTAGTAAATTAAGCTGCTTTCAATAAATACAGAGTATGAAAACAAAACGTGCAAATACCAGAATAGGCTTGTTGAATGGCCTGAAATTTCTTTTTAGCCTCTTCCACATACTTCGAATTCCCCGATGCAGCACAACGATCTGGATGCCATTTCTATAATGAAACAATAAATCGACCTAAAATCCACGCATAAAAACGAATAACACAGATTCTGAAGATTATTTCTACGCATTCCACACATTTGTTTTTTGATCAAACATTCAGTAAAGCATTACCTATTTGTAATGGAAATTTTGCAAGAAAACAGATCATATGATAACCAGGGCATTGGAAATAGAAATTTTCAAATTCCAAAATGAGGAATCTATCAAGAACACTGAGAGAACTTTCTTGAAATCCCATGAAATCCATTTTTCCCAAAAAGAATTGGAATTTCCAATTCCAAGAAACACTTTAAATGGACCCATATACATGAATTAAGGGTGGCATCAAAAGAGTGTCCTTTTTCATATAAAAATTGGATTCAAATTCTAACCAGTGCAAGCTTCTTGTACGCAATTCTGAGCTCTGCTGCAGTGCAATCCTTCTTCAAACCCAAAATCGAATAAAAATTACTGTTCTTGTCATCCTCGGCTGCCATTTTTCAAACAAAATTTCTTGTCGACGAATTTTACTTCTCAAAAACATGCAAGCAGCAACCTTATTATATATTCTGCATAAATTTGAATATTCAACAAAGGCTGAAGATTACTACATCCCTTTTTGTGGAGTAGGACACGCAACTTGTAGAGAGAGATGAATACCACTCTCCCTCCAACGCGCTAAGGCTAAAGAAGCCTCCAGAAGCAGGTTTCATATAAATTTATATCGTGAGATTTACATAAACAAACAAACGAACAAATTATTGTAAAAGTAATATAAAAAAGATTGTTTTTGTGGTTAAAAAATGAATATATGTGGGGTGGTTATTGGATAAGAATTATGAGGGAATTATAAACGGTTGTGATTGAGTTCTTAGATAGATATTTATGAGAGACTGTCTCCAGAAACTTCTGAGTTAACTGTTTTAGTTCATATTTGGTTCGGATTAAAATCTTATTTTAATCCAAGTTAAAATCAAATAATCAATATTAGTCATATCTTATATAGGTCTCGCAACTTTTTAACCACACATTTCAAAAAGTTCTATCAAATTCTACAAAAAATTTAATTTTAATCTCCACCAAACACTCTTAAGTATGTAATTTTTGTCTTTTTTTGTGGAGGAACAAAGTAATACATGATATGTTTGATAGATATTATTGAGGAAACAATGTATTTTAGTGATATTATGGAAAATATGTGGTTAAAAAGTAAGGAAAAATTATTGATGTGATAAAAAATATTATTTTATTGAAGAATATGTATTTGAAAATTAGTTTTGAAGAATGTATTTTGAAAGAATGTGTGTCAAATAGGGGCTAAATACCATTTTTTTTTATGGGGAATGGTTAGTTTTTTAACGGATTGAAAAATGTTTTAATTTTTGTCTCGCCCCTTATTTTATATTTTAAATTTAAATTGTGTAAGAACAATATTTTAAATAATGATCTTTTAGAGAATATTTAATTAAAAAGCGAAAAAAAATCTTTAAATTTACAATGCAATATATTTTATTGTGTGAATGTACGTTTGAAAACGAATATAAATAATAAATTATTTTATTTTAAAAAGAGTCCAACAAGGACAATCTTGAAAGGGGTGCCTTGGCCCCACCCCCTTGTTATTCCTCGTCTTAATGGTCCCAAATTTATTATTATTGATCAATAAAAATGATATGGCATATGTAGATCAACTAAAAAATTTATATAATAATTGCGGGGAATTTATTAAAATAAAGGGATGATTCTCGTCGATGAAGCTTTGAAGTGTGTTACAAAGGATTTTGAAGTTCAACATTCCCGAGGGGACCATTTTTCTTATTTTTTATGCCTTATCACAAGCAATTAGCCGACTCTTGTCACATCAACTATAATGTAGGGTTTTGATTGGGTATTGAGATCGATTGAACAGGACATCATTTTACCTAAGTTGTAGTCATGATCTAGATTATGATTATTTGTCACTTAAGCAACCATTGTTAATTTTTGATTGGTGGATGGAGCGATGATGATGATGATGTTCAAAGATGATGACCGCATTTGGCCGAGCTCATTGGATGAGCACTTGGTCTAACCTATTTGAGGCCGTTGATATGTTTCATTAGGTCCCTTTCTTAATCTCATTGTGGTGGGTTCGAGGTGTTCACAAGTTTGAATGCGAACAATTATCAATTAAATAGTTGACTTTAGAGGTATTAAACACGATCATGCAAGCAAAAAAAAAAAATTCATTGTAACGAGTTGAGTAACTTTTCCTACCAAAATAATTTTAGAATATATGAATTATGAGAAGACAAAAAAATTTGGCAGCCTAATTTATTTGTAAATATAAAACTAGAATTAAATAGTGAAAATTACGTGGAGGCAGATCTTTTAAGTTTCAATTTCAAAAATCAAGTTTAAAATTAATTTTTACAAAAATCTGGTATTAATTTCACATTTAATATTAATAATAATATTATAAAATTAAATTAATCTATATACGCACCCTACCTCCATCTACTCCACCAAATTTCAATTCCAAACCCTAATCATTTTTCCCTCTCCTCCTCTCTTTCCCTTCTTCTTTCTCTTTGCTACACACCCTTTATCGGAGGCAACACCGGCACGGCACTCACGATGTTGCCACAGCGGCATCACTCCGAGAGCAACGAAGCGGTTCTTGTGAGATGTCCGGCTGCAACAGCATCGCTCTGAGAGGCGTAGCTTGACGCAACTGTTATGAGTATGACCATCGAAAGGAAAGACTACCGCTGTAGCATCCACATCTTATCTCTCTTTGTCACAAGGAAAATTATCGTCGAAGACCACCATAGTGCAGCAGTGCGCGACGTCTGTAAGCACCGCACTATGAGGTGGTTTTCTTCATCTAATTTGAATTGATTAACAACTGCTGGGACCATTGCTATCAAATTTCAGTGCGACGTAACAACCCCTTTGCTCGCTTTGGTGGTGCCGAAAGAATATACTAGATTGCCATAGGCTACAACACCCATAGGCCGCGACTCCGTGCCACAGCCACCGTGATATTTTTGTGGCGATTTTTTCCTCCGACCTAATGCTTTATCGGAGTTTTGGGTGTTTTGTTGGTGATTGTTGGTGTTATACAAACGGTGGTGGTGATGGTGCAGATTTTGGATCTTGTTTTGCGGTGCTTGGGTAGTGAATTTTTTGGTAGTGGTCATGTTGGCAGTGGTGGTTTTGTGGCTGTGATGATCGTGTGATGCCTTTGATAATTTTGGATTTGATATTTTGTGGTGGTTGTGATGTTGGCTGCAGTGGTGTTGAGGTCGAGGTCGTGGTCGTGGTTGTGGCGATGGAATGGATGTTTGTGACCTCTTTTATGATTGATTGTAACCAATAAATATTGTGTGACCTAAACACCCGCAATAAATTACTTGTAACCAATTAATTTAATGATTTTTTACCATAAAATAAGTTTTGGCTTAAATTTTTTGTGATTTGTGATAGATAAATAAATTGTAACTTATAAAATTTTTGATTTATAATTCGATAATTTGTGACCAAATTGTAAAGAATTGTGATATTAATATATTTAATTAATAAAATATATTTTAAATTAATTATTTTTTGAATTAATTAATTTTAATTAATATTTGATTTTTGAAGTTTTAAACCTTGTTTTTTAGTTTTAAAATAAGTCATAATTAATCACTTTGTTATGAGTTTTTACCAATTAAATATAAAAAGGTATTCGGGCCCACTTTTGGCAAATGGGATTATCTTTCAGAATTTATTGGGTGACTGGACTTGCCACTGGATGCAATTATTATCAACCGAATTACAGTAGCTAATTTCTTTTTCCCTTTATATTTTCCTTTGTAATTCCCCAAATATAATTGGAGAAAAAGGAAAAATAATATATATATATATATATATATACATACATACATACATACAATATTAAAAATAAAATAAAACAAGTAAATCGTGTGGGATTTGATCATGTAACTTTTTAAATTGCAATTGCATGCTTTTACCATTAGAGTAAGAATTTATTCCATTTTTGTGCTTAAGGTCGACAACACAAAATTAGAGATAACCTTAGTTCACGTCGAGGCATTAATTTTTCTTATTTCTCGTAGTTTCTTAATTTCAATCATTATTGTCTCTAAAGTAAATCATAAATTATTAAGTCCAACACTAAGAGCATCTCCAAGAGGCTATCTATTTTTAAAGAGTATATTCTATCATTTGAAGAGCATCTATAAATATGCAGAGTTAAAATTTTGAAGTACTCCAACAAGCTCTTTATTTTTAAGACTTAATTTTACTACTCCCAAAAAATATTTATTATTTTTCTTTATCTCTTATTTTAACTAGTTTTTCTTTAGATTATTTTATACATTGAAAATTGAAACACTTTGAATGCATTTAATTATAAACTCTCTAAATTAAAATGTTAATTTAAAGAGTCTCTTGAAACATGGTTTTAAATATTGACTCTTTAAAATAGAGAGGATCTCATGTTTAAAAAATCTCTTGAAGATACTCTAACAAGAATAAAGTGGCACAACTTGAACGAAAATCATATATTCCTCCAGAGAAATTTGCTTCGAGAAAATGGGGCCCAACAATGAAATTTAATAGTTAATGATTGAATCCGACTCAAGCAACCCCCAACTCGTGTTTGTGTTCTTTTCAACTTGACCAATTGAGGCAGACAAATAAGACAATTTGATCAATTTTTGAATATCTTGTTTACGTTATGCGTAATACAAGTGTACATAAAATGTTCGCTACAGTTGTGAATGATCTATTTTGAGTACAGATGGACAACGTGTGGTTCGATCTGAAAATCATGAGAATCGGACCAAATCAATTTCTATTAGAGATTGTGAAAACTAAACTACTAATTCTATAGGCAAGAAAGGAACTAGAGCATACTAGAACATATATGTTTTAGTCCGATTATGTACTGTTCCTATTTTTTTAATGGAATCATTACTATTGGTTCGATTTTTATGCTTCAAAAATAAATGTTAAAGTGTAAACCGTAAAGTTCTTATTTCACTCTCGTGCTTTATTTTTTAACATTGAACTCTCAATTATTATGAATATATTTATTACCATAAATTACGATTTTATTGAGAGATTATAAAATTATATTTGAAACCGAATTAAAATTTAATTTTGTAGCTCGAATAGAAAATTGGACTACAACCCTTTTGTTCTCGACTCTAAGAACTAGAATTGAACTGATTTGATCTTGAAATTGACCAAATCAGTTTATTCATGTCGTTTTCGAGTAAAAAAATCCACTCCTAAATAAGAGTTGAGACTTCTAAAAATATAATTGTTAACTAAGCCAAATGAACCATAATACAAAAAAAAAAAAAAAAAATTCAATAAGTCATTACTTAATTTATTGTTGTATTCAAACTATGATTGGTGCCACATGATTTGATGTTTGGACCGCATCTTGATGAAAGGTGACAAAAGGGGGCAGATACATTTGATGTGTTTATTAATTGCACAAGTTGACAAGTTGAAGTTATTAATGAGAAACTAACAGCCAAACTGCAGCTTACCTAGAAATGGATAGTGGTAGAAACTACAAACTACATTGTACTTACATGTTCTAAGACTCTGGAGCCAGTCACTGCCCGACATGGACCATGTTTTTGGGCAGTGCATGGCCGTATAGTAACGAGTGGTTTAGAAGGATCAGAGAACACTCGGAAGATTCTTATAGTGACATCGGGAGGACCTCCATGTGTACCGAGGCCAAATTCTTGTACCATCTGAATCAAACTTAGGTACCTCATAATTCAATAATCTCACATCTTTTGATCATCTTTTTAAGTTAAAAAAGTTAGTAGAATCACCCTTTATTTGAGAATACCTTTGTTTTTTTGAGTGTTTTTAATTATAAAGAAAACGGAATAAAAGATATGGCAACGTTGGAATCAATGGTTGGTAAACATATGTCCAAAAGGTCATAAATACCCCGTAATTATCAAAGAATCCGGATGCAATATTCAAACCAACAAAAATTATGTCCATGACTTGACCCTTAATGCAAACTAACCTTTTTTATGACGTTCTTGCATACTTGAGTATGTTTGAGCCCCACTCCCTTTTTATTTATTAGCCAAAAAAAGCATTGTGAAATAGTAACTTGATGTGAATATATGGTTAAAAAATAAGAAAATTTTTTGAATTTGCATGTAATATTATTTTATTGGTGAATGTGAAATTGAACATAAAAGATAGAAAAATGTATTTTAAAAATAATGGGTACCAAAACAAATGTTTACTGTGTTCACAAACACGTACTAAGGTGATGAATATGTAGCTGGAGAGGTGACAAAGGTTACGTTGACAGTTGACTCGTTAAGGTTCAAAGGTCAACAAAATTCATTTAAGCTAACTTGTTAGGATTTAAGGTGTCATATTAATTGCACATTATTGCTATATTTGATATCCTAAAGCACATTATTTATAGAGAGTGATGGTCCCCTTATAGTTATGGAGCATCAAAATGTATGATGTTCAAATGGAGGGCCCCAAGACCACGTCAAATTCATCCACCAAGGGATTAGAATGTGCCCCAAATCATGAGGGGCAAAATCATAAAATTTCAGGACTCCTGTGTTTGTCTTAGATGTGGCAATCGAGTCGAGCGGCTCGACAAAAAGGAGCCCGAGCACGAGTTGAGCAGAGCGGCTCGATAGACGAGTCGAGCCTGCTTGGCTCGCCTGATGGGCCACCCGCTTGTCGAGCTGAGCCCACGAGCAGGCTCATGGGCTCGTCGTTATATGAGCCACGAGCCGGATCGCCTCGTGGCTTGTATAAAAAAAAAAACTAAAAAATAAAGTTCAGTGACCGTTCTGGTCATTAAGTGTGACCGTTTGGTCCTTAAATTTTTTTATTTTTTATTTTTTTATTTCATTTTTTCCTATAAATACTCATTTATTACAACATATTTTTCCCACAAAACTTACTATCAAATATCAATATCTCATTTTCTACTTAATCTCTACAATTTATTTACAAATCATTATCATCATTCTATATACTCTTCCTTCCACATTTTATTTTTACATTATCAAGTTGTAATCTTGATTTTACAATTTATTTTCTACACTACTATATAATCTTCATTCATTTCTC
>CAIGRP010036351.1:0-24631 GCA_903798385.1 Fraxinus cuspidata
TTTTTCCGAGCCAAGCCCGAGCCGCTCGAGCCGACGAGCTTTTTTGCCATCCCTAGATAAATGTCAATTTGTTTGTTCATAGAACACAGGTCAGGAATATAAACATGAGAAAAGGGCGAAATTGATCAAAATACGTAAATGTTGACATTAAAGTGCGGACTAAATGATCTTATTTGATTTGGTGACGTTGTCATATTTCTTGCTCATAGATGTTGTGAGAGCAGGCAGTCCAGTATGTACTGAATTTCATAGTGTATTATACGTGGATCTTGGTGGTCTTTTCTAGTTTTCATGATTTTTTTCTTTAATTGTACTTGGTTTTCTAATGGTTTTGTGTCTATTGTCATAGCTCAAGCGTTTCTGCATCCAGTTATTTCTGCATATTTGTGATTAATACATGTGGATGTATAGAAATTGTATTTTTGTACCATGTTACCTAACAATCCTTCAACTGAGAAATCAAATAAGATAATTTAACCTTCTGCCTTCTCAGTATTTTGGCAAAAAATTGCTGCTTATAGTTCAAGTTGCTCAGTGTTACATGTTCAGTTGCGGTCTGCCAGTGCCAGCTGAAAAGGAAGATAAATGGGAAGAAACACAGATAGTTTTAGATAATCTTCTTGAGGCAAATTGGTTTGATTTCACTGGCTAATAATGATCGATAAATTTCATTTGCTCTGCACATGGCAGCAGCCAATGTATATTTTTGAATAATTAACTTTATGATCAAAATGGAAGTTTTCAATTTAGATTCTGTTTGTACATATTGTTTTCCCCCTGAAACATTTAATCTGCTTTTACTTTTTGGTAGCTTCCACGTTCAACATTCCTTCTTGAGTACAACTTCCGTGTTATACAGTGTCTGGATTGGGGCTAAACTACTCTTAATGGTTGCAGAATGTTTTATTTTTTCTTCGAATCACGTAACAGCAAGGAGGACCCTGTAGTTGTTTGGTTGACTGGAGGGCCAGGATGTAGCAGTGAGATGGCTCTTTTCTATGAAAATGGGCCTTTTAGTATTGCCAATAATTTGTCTCTCGTGTGGAATGAGTATGGGTGGGACAAGGTAATTTTTTTTATTTTTTATTTTCTCTATGCTGGACATGAGCATTTATTTCTAAATACTATGAAACTAATAGATCTGAAGTAAGTGCCTAGATGGATTCACTTGTGTGTATTGTTATTTGTCACATATCCTTTCATTTTCTTCTTTTGCTTTCCCAGATTTGATTAAAAGGTTTTTATGCATGCAGAAAATATCTCTATTTCTAATTTTTGTTTCTTTTTATTGTATATATGCTTCTCATGTTGTTAGACATGCATTCCATAATCATCACTGATGCACTTTAACTTAAATGTGCATCAGCACTTTCAACGCCTAGCTGCCTTCATTCTTGATATCCTGAAGGGATTGTCGTAGTAATATGTGAGTTCATTGCTCTATTATAGAAGTTTAGACTTTATTCTCACTTCCTATATTATACTGTAAAGTGTAAAGCTTCTAGGGAAAATGGAGATGAAACAGAGAGTATTAGTTTGTTTCCTGTTTAGTCTTTTTTAGACTTTCTGATCCACTGTGTTTTTGACTGTTGGACTTGAATTAAAAATTATTGAAAAAGTCAAATGGTCAAAAGTATTGTACATGGAGATAGGCTAGAGTGGGCTAACACTTGTTCCCTTGGGCTGCTCATTTCACTCAAGTTCAGATATGTGGTTTTAAGAATTCATTCAGTTTCTGCTCATGTTAATATAATTTTTCCTAATATTAAATTCAAAAGTTTGGCTATATCTGACGATGAATATACTGCTGTAAAATATTAAAATAAATAGGCTTTGTATTTTATAATGTTATCTACTTGCGAAGGGTAGCAAGATGGGTGCGGTGGCTTCTTAAAGATATCTTTGGGATTGGGAAAAATGATGTTCACCGGGGATGGGTGATTGAAATGGAAAAATGATCACTTCATTATGAGCGTGCGCGTTTGTGTGTGTTCCTTTCTCCGCCTTGCCAAGTGCTTTATTAACCTTTCTTTTAGTATGACTTCCATATTGAATACTAATTTTGAAAAGTTTGACCTCATTTTTATGATCTCATCGTTGTAGTTCTGACTATATAATATAATCCTAGATCTTTTTGAGTTGAATTTATCCGCGTATCTTCTTTATATACAGAAAAATGCCATCGGTAGTACTTGTCTTGGATAATCAGAGTCTAGAATCTCATAGTAGCTTTGTGAGGGAGTTTATTGTTTTCAAAAAATTACTGACAGTTATCTGACGTTCTTAAGCTCGGGATCTATGCTTGATTGATAGATAGATGGATAGCTGCAGGGCATTCTATTTAAATGCTGATTTAGCTCCTTGGACCATTGATGTGTTACATTTTCACTTTTAAGTATAAATTGTATACAATGATTAATCTCATGATAACATTCATCTTCTTGAAGAACATTGATATAATTCCTATGATTATTTTGTAGGTTTCGAATATTTTGTTTGTTGACCAGCCTATTGGGACTGGCTTTAGCTATAGCACCAACAGACATGACATTCGCCACAATGAAAAGGGTATTAGCAATGATTTATATGACTTTCTACAGGTTAGTTTCGTTGCTTTCTTTTTGTTTCCATCTGGTTCGCTGGTTTGTGATAAGATTCAAATTAGATAGGAACTATTGCTTAATGAAATACACTAGAATTAAACTAGCTAAGGGGACGAATGTTGGCTGGATTAATGGAAAACTGATATTTTATGCTGAAGATAGTGTAAAGATTACAGAAGAGAAACAGATAGCCTTTCGAGAGGACTAATCCTCTCCAATTTCTCAAACCGCTCAAAATTTATCCACCTTACAAACGACCCTCCTACCCACCTATATTCCCTTCCTTGTAACTGATTTTGTCCGTGTCATTCTGGTTACCCACAGAATTTGTTGCTCCCTCTCTCCTGCCAGGTGCCCTTCAGGTCTTCTTAGCCCGTCTAGAATAAGTTTATTGAATGGGAGGCTTATCAGTTTGAAGGAACTTTTAGGGCCTTGTTATTGATAATAGAAAATTCAAATAAACACAACCAATTTGTGTGTGTGTGTTGCCATCAAAGATGACATAAAATTTTGTACCTGAAGTTCCAATACCAATAAGTGGTGTCTTCTCTTTTTGGGCTGAAATCCCATCAATTGCTTTTGGGCTTTGAATAAGTTTATTGAATGGGAGGCTTATCAGTTTGAAGGAACTTTTAGGGCCTTGTTATTGATAATAGAAAATTCAAATAAACACAACCAATTTGTGTGTGTGTGTTGCCATCAAAGATGACATAAAATTTTGTACCTGAAGTTCCAATACCAATAAGTGGTGTCTTCTCTTTTTGGGCTGAAATCCCATCAATTGCTTTTGGGCTTTNAAACACAACCAATTTGTGTGTGTGTTGTTGGGGGGGACAGTGAAGTATGCTGACCTCCCATGTAGTGGAGGATCGGACTTAAAAAAAAATTAAAATTAAAATTCCACTTGAATATAATTTTTTTTAACATATAAATTTCTTTTACGCTACAAAAATTGAATTGGACTGCCAGCTCCCCCTAAATCTGCCAGTGCTCCCATGAAGAGTGATAGAAGACTTCTCATCAATAGATAACCAACTACTTTAATGATGTTTATATGACATTCTAATGGTAGCAATCTTTCCTGTGTGTAACACCGTTGACCATTTTTCATTATATCTATCTTCTTATTCATTTTAATCCTTCTTCAGCTGTTGCTTTGGATTTTTGAGTAGCCTGCTATGGCCTTAATTATGTGATATAATTGCAGATATGCATTCTCCGTCAGTCCCAAAGGAATCTGGTTTGAATTGTCATACAGATTAAGGGGGCACAATCTATATAATTTCTTCTCATTCATACTATATAATTTTCTTAGAGTTACTCCCTCTTTTTTCTCCGAAGTGTATGTTTGGTGAAGAAATTAAGGGCCATTAATTGCTTTCTTTATTTTTATGGGTTTATATTAGAATTTGGAATGGATGCTTGACCTTTTGAAAATGTAAAGGTATTGTGGATAAATGAAAATAGGCGCTGTCTTTTTGGGAGAGTACGATTCTAATTTCAATCCCCTAAAACCTAAGGCGCATACATTTTCTACTTGACCCAGTATCTGTGCTGCACTCTACCTCTAATGCATCACAGTGCAAAGTTCCCCCCTCCCATGCTTCTATCTGTTCGTGATTCGAGCCACAAGCTTGTAGATACTAAAATCCAAGGGAACATACATAACCAATATTAAACTATCACATCTTCCATTAAGCATTTACTATTATCCACCCACCTCAATATAGTTCCTGGTTGTTCTGAAGTGCTGTGAAATTGAATAAACATTTTCCGAGGTACCCGTTTGTCATTGACTGGTCATATGTCACTTGGAGGGATGAGGTGTTGGTCAATGATTGAGCTTTAATATCGTTCATCATGTGAAGCATCAGAAATAAAAATGATAAAGAGCTATGGGAAATTATGAATGTTAATAGTAACTAAATATGCTACTGAACATGCTGGTGTCAGAAATTTATAGGTTTGCTCATAAAAATGGGAATATATGGGAATGTTATGAAGCAGGCCCTGAAGGTTGTCATTATAGAATACTCTGGAAACTTATTTTATTTCTTGAATGCAACTCTACGTTGATGTATTACTAATGATATAGAGATATTTTCATGAATTTTCTCGTCTTCTTTCAGTTAAAAGTAAATGTGACTCATATAATATATTATATGTTTTTCATTGAAGAGAATGCTTATTGGGGCAGTTTTTTTTTTTTTTTTTTTAACTACATTCCTGCTTTTGCTGCTCGAGTTCACCAAGGGAACAAAGCAAAAGAAGGAATACACGTAAATTTGAAGGTAGTTACCTGATGTGTTATGCGATAGGATTTTATGATTATTTTACTTTATCTTACATGAAATGGTTATACAGGGATTTGCTATTGGAAATGGGCTTACTGATCCAGGAATTCAGTATGCTGCTTATGCTGATTATGCACTGGACGTGGGAATAATTACAGAGTCTGCTCATGATCGTATCAATAAGATCCTTCCTTTGTGTAAATCAGCAATAAAGCTTTGTGGTAATGCTGAATATTATTTTCTTTATAATGTTTTAGCTCATTCACAAGAATCCAATTTTAAGATCCCTGTCTAGCTCATTTTCCCTCTGCTGCAGGACTCCTATATTTTGTAGTTGGAAATTTATATACATTGTTTTACCCATTTTCTGGTGGTACATTAGTTGGAGGTCTTCATTCCATTCTTGAGCACTATGAAATACTATGTTTCAGTGCTGAAGCTGCTGTTGACTTGAATGCACATAATTTTTTTTGTTTCAGGCACTGATGGGACAATCTCTTGCATGGCTGCCTATCTTGTTTGCAATACCATATTCAATTCTATCCTAGCACGTGTTGGTGATATGAATGTAAGTACTAAAACCTATGATTCCATTTATTTTGATATTTGGGGTTTGTAATAAACCATGGGGGTTGGTTTAGACACCATTCGTTCCTACTCTCGTGGCTCCAGAACATAGCGAAGCATATAAACTAAATAAGAATTATATGCTGCAGGTTAGCATCATTTCAATGATACTATGGAGTTTACTTTAAATAAGTTGTTTTATAGTATCATTGGATCCCAAGTAAATGATGTATAATTAAACAAGAAACGGTGGTTTAAAGTCTTTCTGAATGCAGAAGATTTTAACAGGATCTGTTTTAAGTTATAATCTGTTGATGTTTTCACTTGCAGTATTATGACATTAGAAAGAAGTGTGAAGGCAGCCTCTGCTACGACTTCTCAAACTTGGAGAAGTTTCTCAACCAGAAGTCTGTCAGGGATGTGCTTGGAGTTGGGGATATAGATTTTGTCTCGTGTAGTCCTACTGTGTACGATGCCTTGCTTATGGACTGGATGAGAAATCTTGAAGTCTGCATTCCTACTCTTCTCGAGGATGGAGTAAAGTTGCTCGTGTATGCTGGAGAATACGATCTTATATGTAATTGGCTTGGTGAGTTATTTTTTGATAATTTTTTTTTTAAAAAGTAAAACTTGTATTGAAGTTTGCTGCCTATCGTTTTCTTGGATAGGGATATTTGAAGTCTTGTCCCCAATCAAATTTTCTTATTGATTTTAGGTCCCCGAACTTTCATTTTCGGTGTGTTTGAGGTTGTTTTCCTCTAAAGATCAACACCCCATTGTTTTCCTCTTATTGAAAGGTCTCGGAAGCTTAAAGATCAACACCCCATATACTCTATTTGCGAAAGTCTATGGACCATAATTTTCCATGTCGATATTTTTCAATGTTCAACTTGAATTTGTTTGTGGTTGTATTTAGCATATAGTCGCCTGATAATCGAGCAGGTAACTCGAGATGGGTTCGTGCTATGGAATGGGGTGGTCAGAAAGAGTTTGTAGCATCTTCTGAAGTTCCTTTTGAAGTTGATGGTTCCGAAGCAGGATTATTGAAAAGCCACGGGCCTCTTAGTTTCTTGAAGGTATCTCTCTCGACATTTCAATTCTGTTTCCTAGCTAGATTACTTTTTTAGCAAAGCACGAATCATCGTATTTGATGGCAAACAGGTCCACGATTCTGGACACATGGTTCCCATGGATCAACCCAAAGCTGCCCTTGAGATGCTGAAGCGATGGATGCAGGGCTCACTTTCTGAATCCAGATCCTCTGTCAACTCCGAAAATCTAGTTTCTTCCATGTAATCTGAATCCTCTTGAGAACTTGGTTTCTTCAATGTGATCACAGAGTTTAGTTTCCTCTCTCTGAATGAAAGTTGTAAATTATTATGTAAACATCCATAAGTATCCGATGAATGACGAACGATGCTTGTCTAACCCCCCGTTTGATCCACATTATTCCTAAAATTCATTTTCAATACTCATTTTTAATTATAGATTTTTCAGTGAAATAATATTACACGCAAATTCAAAACTTTTTTTGATTTTTTAATCACATGTTTTCAATCACATCACATCATAAAATACATTTTCTTTTTAATAATGTGCATCAAACAACCTCTAAATTTGTTTTGAATGGAGATTGACTATGAATTTAAATCGTTAAAAGTTTTAAGTAGTAGAAAGTTAAGTCACCTAATTACTTGTTAGCTTATGCTTGCAATTAGATCTTGGAATGGAAATCGTTAAAAATAAAAATACATTTCAATCTATAAAATTTTTTCTCCTTAATTAACTGGATCTTGCTGTTGGTTGCATTAATCCGAATGTTATATAACTATATTTTCATTAGACCAAAGAATTGAGTGGCAAACTTGTCCTATTTTATAGTGTAAATTTGATTTAAAATTGGTAGAGAAAAACAAATTTTATGCTTATTATCAGACTTGCACAGCTCATTTTGAGGTGAAGTGGTGAACTGAAAATTTAGTTCACACAACTTTAATTTTTGGAAAATTTTAATTTACGTTAAATATGAGTCACCAATGACCAAAAATGAAATTAACCTCGAAACTCCACTTCGTTTCAAGAGGAATCGTGCCAGGCTGCCAGTGCAAGTCGTAGGTTATAACGACTTAAAATCGTGCGTTGGTTTAGCAGCTTTAGCTTAACAATAATTAAAACGGGAGATCCAAAAGAACCATCGAGAAATCGCTCTATTCACAATTTCACACACAAACATGTCTAAGAAGAGGAACTACAGCGACGATGAAGACGACGAAACCTTCTACTACCGCTACGCCACCACAACCTTCGCCGCTGCTTCACAGCCAACCTCTTCCTCCACAGCAAAACCCTCACGTGCAGATGGAGGCAGTGGCGGCCTAGCCCCATCAAAATCGACAGTCTACGTCAGCAATTTGGACTACAACCTTACAAACTCTGATCTCTTCACGATATTCTCCACTTTTGGCAAAGTGGCCAAAGCCACCGTCGTCAAGGATCGCGTCACGCGCCAGAGCCGTGGAGTGGCCTTTGTCCTCTTCGTCTCGCGCGACGATGCGATAAAGGCCGTTAAAGGAATTGACAAAAAAATCCTCAACGGGAGGACACTACGAGCCTCCATTGCTACGGACAATGGTCGTGCTTCGGAGTTTATTAGGAAGAAGGTGTACAAGGATAAGAGTAGGTGTTATGAGTGCGGTGATGAGGGGCATTTGTCGTATGAGTGTCCGAGGAATTTCTTGGGAGTGAGGGAACGTCCTGTGGCCAAGAAAGGGCGGGGTTCGGGTGGCGGAACTGCAGGCGGAACTGGAGGCAGAAATTATGATTGGGATGATGAAGGGGAGGAGGATGTTTTTGAGGCGGAAAATTGGGCTTCGGTAGTGGATGGTGAAGGGGCGGAGGAGAGACTGTTGAGAAGTGAAAAAGAAAAGGAGGAGGTAAAGAAGGAGAAGAGAGAGAAGAAGAAAGGATATTTTAGTGATGAGAGTGATGAAGAAGAGTGAATATTTTGGAAATGAAAAATGGAATTTTGAGAATTTTCCGTTTTCATTTGGTTAAAAGACGTGAAGATTTATTCAGTTGATTATGATGTTGAAGTGTAAGAGTACTTGCTTATAATGGTGTTATTTTGAGGTACATTGATTTTATTCTTCTATAATTTTCTTAACCTGGATATTTGGTTGATGCAAGATTAGTTGTGTGTATTGGAGAAATTAAATATCTATAATCAGGTTTATAATGTTATGTTATGGATGATCAATTGACTACTGCAGTCTATTATAATTTGAGCTTATGTGGAAAAGTTGTATCGAATGAAGAGGGAATTTGGCCGACCATAAATTTATTGGAAACAGGCTTAGTTCAACATCGATATATTGTTTTTCTAACTTAAAAGCTTCTGATTTTTTACATTTGTTTGATACTTTTCATTGTAAATTTATATTTAAAATTGAATCCAAGGCACATGATGTTGGACTAACAGTACATCTTATTTTGATGTTTGTTGTTAGAATTGAACTATTGAGCTGTGGTTATTATCTAGAGATTGTTGAAAATTTGACTGTTATGATGTTGTAATTCATGTATTTGGCTTGTGAAGTTTGAGAATTGCCTGCTTGAATATTGTGAAGCATATTTTGGCAGCACGCTTGTTTGCAACATGATCTTCAGCGAACTTAATAGTTGTATTATTCTAGTTCAAGGCCCACGAGAATTGTCTAGCCATATTGATTGTATATTAAATATATCTGTGAATTGTGCACTGGTAGCTTTATAGTAATGCCATAATTGAAGGACTTGTTTTCCCCATGTTCTGGTAACTTTAAAGTGTTTAAGATAAATGTAAGGCTGATAACGCTTGAAGATTTTGAACCTATACACTGAGTTGATATACAGATGAAGATAGTAATTATGGATTTTCCTTGTCAAAATGTTGTCATTTCTAATAGTTTGGTGATTGAATTGCAAGCCTGAAGACAAATGAAGTTCTCTATAGAAGGTTCTAACTACTGCCAATAAACTGTTCAATAGCTGTTTATATTGCATGCATATAGATTTGACTTGTAGAGGTTGCTTTGAGGTCTATGATTAGTTGGTTTCGATGGGTTGAAGAGTGTAGGCGAGCCTTGTTAGCCTGTTACAACTACAAACACAACGTAGGGATTGGGTAGAACTCTTCCATAAAATTGACTGGTAAGGGTTGGTTACCCAGATGATTACAAGCCCATAAGCCCTCGAGCCAAGTCATAAATTGGGCAGGCATAATTAGAGTCATTGCCTTCCATCCATCCTTTTAGAATCAATGCCAGCAGTGGTCTATATTCCCAAGTATATGACTTCACTGAACCGGTTGAAGTAGCCCCCTTGTGTTGCTCTGTCCAGACTAGGGTTATTTCCATAAGGGTGATTAAAGAACTAAGCCCTTGTTTGATCCTCATTTTTTCTTAAATACATTTTTCTCTTTATTCTTTTCAACCACACATTCTTCAAAGAAATAATATTACACGCAAATCCAAAATTTTTCTTTATTTTTTAACCACATTTTTCATCAATCTACTCCTTCAAAATGCATTCTACACCAAAAATGGGGTTCAAATAGGCCCTAGTCTACAAACCAAGCCTTCACTTATTGACGCGAGACATAGTTATTACGAAGTCCTTTTGATAATGTCTGGTGGGTTTTAGCAAATAATGAACTTTTTATTTTCTTGTTTAGGGTCCTGCTGATCTCCCTGATAGATGCATGGCTGCTGTAACTTCTCCTTGTTAAATGTTACCTAATAGACGAAGTTTATAGTTGTTTTTAGTATTGAGAAGGAAGATGATCACTTACAGTAATGTAACAGCAATATAATTTTTTTTTTCAACTCTTGATTAAGTTTATGACGATATTTGAAGTTCGTGTACCCTGCACAGTACTTTATGGCTATAAGGAAAAAAATTGATAAATTTTTGTCTATTGTATTGTCCGGTCCTTTGCATGCGTGGGTTCAATCTTAGGACGTCCGTTTTTGGTGCATTTCCAATTTTTTTTTTGCAGTGAAAGCCTTCTCTGAAGAAGTCCATTTTTAATTTTTTCTTGCTTGGAAGTTTACTAACTTAAGTGATGAAAGCTGAATTTTAGAACATTGGTCTGAAAATTGAGGTTTTATCTCCACGTTTTCAGAGTGTAAACAAGCTTATAGTTGCAATAGATCTCTCAACATATCTAGCAATAACCGGAGTAGAATGTGAAAAAGGAATGACGTGGCTGAATTAAATTTATTGGCAATAGATTGTTGTTCCAACCGTATGCTTCTCTACGTTGTGACTTTATCACGGAGCTCCTTGCAAGCTTCATTTCCTCTCCTTTTCACTTGCAATCTACGAGTCTATTGAGTAATTGATGAACGAGTTGACAAGAGAATTGTGTGCACACTGGCTACCCAAAATAAGAAGCCTTATTAGGTTGGAGTTTAATATATTGTACACTTTTTTCCTAGGCCACGGCACGACTTTTGTGTTAAATGGTACATTGAGAAACGTGTGTTAGGTCGTTCTAATACGCTAAGGGTATTAAAGCAAGCCTCTTGCAAGTCATAGTTTGTGCGGCCCCTCTTGTATTAAGAGTGAATTATAGGATTTTGTTTTCCTTTCTACTTTCGTCAATAACTGCTTTTGATAATAATGATTATTCGTTTAATTCATAACATGAACTTCTTTTAACTTGCGGTTATTCATGGTTAGAGAGAATTGTGCCATCTAGCATCATGTTCTGAAACAAAATCAATATGATTTGAAACAATGAGAAATTTACAAAATATGTCTAATTTTAGCTCTCGCAAAAATGGCCAAATTTAGTACTAAATTGTCTATTATACCTTTAATGAAATAAAAGCATTTTTCTTTTTAATTTGTCACGAATTTTGAAAAGAAGAAGTAGCTTCTATGAGAAGCTACACTGAAATTACGTTCTCGACATTTTAAAAGTTGTTATTGGTATTTAAATCCTATTTATCTTGATGCCTCATTTGTCTAGAACGATATTTCATTCAGAACATGATTCAAAGGGTTCTTTACATTTCATAGAGTTTTGACATTTGAAATGTGGTTCTCGATATTTAATACCTGTATCAATGAGAAAATATAGTATTTATTATGTTTGACATGTGTACTTTTAAAATAAGCATGGTAGGTTATGTGTGAAAATTTTATTGGCCAACAAAATTTTTAATTGTATGCACATTGTTGTCTTTAATGTGGAATCATGAATTGTTAACAAAGGTATTTTGGTCAAAAAATTGCAAAATGGACATTGAATAAATTTTGAACATTTTTACAAATGACCGTGAGAGAGTGGACATTTTTTCATAATTTCCACTTGAAACAATTTATAAATAGATAATAGCTAAATACAGATATGCGATCAGTCGCCTACACGGGATCAAGTTGACTTCTTTAACTTTAACTCCATCCTTGACAAACTGCGTAAATACACGGATCAACTCAAAGATGGGTGTGGATTGAATGGGTGAGATCTTGAAACCAATTATCTCGGAAAGCTAATCACGGTGAAACAAGCGCCGAGTTGGTCAAGTAATATTCTTTCCTTATGACGTAGTTGAAACATGGTAAAAATACAATTTTTCGAAAATTTGATGTATGTAATTACTATTTAAATGTCAAAGATCAATGTTTTTGATCGCTATTAAGACTTAATATAGCAAGTGTATTGAGGGTGAACAAAATAATAAAGTGAAACGAACGTTAAATGATCGAGCTTTGGGACTCGAGGGTTTTTTTTATATATATCGACATTACGTGATTTGATGTGCTTCCGAATGTAACGTCCACCGTTGATGGTTTGCCACATGGCAATGGAGATGGCAAAATTGCTCAATCCCACTGTGCATTGCCCCATTGCATTGGGAATTTGGATGAAACGAGGGACGGATCCTTCTCCAAACTTGACTCACCTATTATTACTTTTTTACTTGTTTTATGTAATACAATTAAAATTAAATAATAAAAACGTAAAATGAGCCTATAAATGAATATTTTAATTCCCATTGTCCTAACTTCCTAAATCCACAGGCAGAGCAAGAATCGGAAAGGTAATCTTCGATCTTGCTCCATTGCCATCCCTACATGGCAACTTCAATGGAGGTGCACACAAGCTTGCACCGGCCATGAGTCCACTATTTCTTGGCTTCCGTCTTGTGGGGGTACTATGCGAAATGTCTGACATCGTGCAATACTACTTATCAATAACTTCATTTTGAAAATTAATTTCCAACTTCAACGATTTAGTGTCATTTTAGCTACCCATTTATAAATGGTTTAAATCAATTGAAGTCCAATATTAATTTCAATTACACGCTCATGATTGCTATATAATTATTTTCTATACATTTTTTGTGAACTACTATTATTTCTCTTTATAAGTTTGGCAAACAAAGGCTTAATCTTAAAAGAATTTAAGTAAACGTCGTTTTGCTCGAAATATTTAGAAAATTTCACTATTTTCCCAACTTCGAACTTTTCATTCGCCTGTACCCTTATTTCTTTATTTTAACTCTCTTTGCTCGACAAAATTTGTTCTTCCCTCTTAAAAATTCTAAAATATATTCCAAAAAATTCAATGTTACAATCATTTACATGCACAAAGTACCGCACCTTCATGTTCTCTCTCCAATTGATCTCGAATCGTACAAAAATAGAAAATAAAAAAGAGCTCATACATGCACAATGTACAACTTATCAATGCACTATTTCGCAAAATTGACCATTCTGTAATTCTTGTTTCACGGGAGTCCATTTCGTTCATCATTTCCAGCTCACATCCTCTTTTTCTCCCTCAAATCATTAATTAGAAGCAAAAAAAGTTAAAATTCCTCCCAGATAAATCACAAATTAATTCAATCATAAATTAAGTGTTCCGATCCGTTTTGTTAAACTCAGTGCCGGACAGATCCAGTAAGCTCGTTATCTCTCTCATAATCGCATGTATATATACACCAATATGTATCTATATATGAAATCCTAGTTATTATTCTAATATAATTCTAAATCCCACAATTAAATTTTGAAAGCCCAATTTTTGCCCCATTCATTTACTTAATCATGTTTGTTCATGACTTGTGAATATTCTGAAGGATAGAGATGGGAATCTTTGACGGACTTCCCATTTCCCGAGATAAATCGGTGAGTTTTTTACTTTGTTTTGTTACCATTCAACTCTTGTTTCACGTGTTTCATTGTTTCTATAAACAGAATTACGGAAATTGATTAAAAGAGTAAATAATCTATATAGAATGTGTGATAAGGTTCATGGCGAAATGTGGGTTGGTGTTGAATTGTTGTTATATTTTAGCGTTTTATTTTGGTTTTGAATTTTTTGGTCCAAATTAATGGTCGGAGCTTGATATAAGGCAAGTTGTAGGTACATTCATATGCTGGGTATTGGGTAAGTTAGTTTCCTTACGTTCTTTACTTGATTTAAATTGGGAATTGGTATCCATATATAGCTTTGGAGAAATTCTGTTTTCTATACCGACAGAAACGAGTCCCCTGATGCATGTCATTCACTAGGCTCGAGAACTTAAGCTTAACACATGTGTTCTAAGTAATGTAGTGTCTAAAGATATGCATCCAAGTCTACCTTGGCTATACTTTTCGTAATTTTATTTAATATGCTTGGTGCTTTAGTGAAAGTTATGATGCAATTAACACGTTAAGGACATAATGCTGTTAACTTAATTTAAACTGCGAATGAGTAAATTGAGCTTCGCAGCAAAGCTCAGGTTGGATTCTGCTTTAATATCCTTTGTTGATCTTGTTCAAGCTCCTAATGTGAGTCATTTACAAGGCTTTCTTGTTCTGTTCTAAATAGTATAGTCTCTAATTAAAAGCAGGCAAGTTGAGCTTGGAAATTTCCGTAATCATTTGTCAATTTCCAGGATCTTCTCTGTAGCTGTTTTGGAATGAAACTAGAGTGAACCAACAATTAATGGAGTTACTATTATTTGCATACATAAGATCTTACTGTAGGTGACGTCTCTATAGTTGAGAGTTTGGAATATTGAAATGAAAAGTCACAAGTACTTATTCCCGCTTGCATATTGAGTGAGGAGACAGAGAGGAATACAGAATTGCAGAGCTATTCAAATGCTGCTTTTTTGCTGTGAACAAGTCAAGTCAAGGTGATAAGTTGGCTTGAGCTTAGCTTGAATATTGAGCTCTAAACTGAAGGCCAATTTTTGGTGAATTTGTCTCTTAATTGATCTTAAGAGAGCCTGAATAAGACAGTGACGACCTGAAGTTGTCTAGTTCTTTTGGTATAGTATTTTGTTGGGAAGACGAATGATAAATAAGTCAAGATCAGTGAGGTTTTCTTCTTTCTAAGTTGGAATTTTTATTCATGAGTTGAGCACGAATGACTACTCATCGATTGTGCACAAGTTCATGTAGATTAAGTTTAGAGTGAAGGGGGACTGTGTTGTGGATGAAGGCCTTGGTGAAGACTGCCAAATGTTTGTTCTGATTGTAGGATCATTGGTTTCTTTTTTTTGTTAATTGTGTCCTCAATTGAGTTGTGGCTGCGGGAGTGCCATAGAATGTTCAAAACGCGCGGAGATATGTTAGAAATGGAGGACTGAGTTTTGGGTAGCCAGCCACCTGTACAGAGTGAATTTCTTCTCTAAAATTTATTTTTTGAACTTATGTGGGCCTAAATCCTTTTATTTTATTTTTCGAAATTTTGGAAGTACGTGTTTTATATTCTGTGGTTCCTGGCATTTGATGCTAGTATACCTTGATAATAGCTATGTACACCCACTTGTTATTAACTCTGTAGGAATTACTCTGAGCATATGTATTCTTTATCATGAAAGTTGGGTTACTGTTATTGTAAAGAATATGCTTCTAATTGCGCTTTGTCATAATTGCAGTATTTAAAGGAAGAACTTTCTAAAATAGATGAAAATTGGGCTGCTGCGCGTTTTGATTCTTTACCTCATGTTGTCCATATATTGACATCGAAAGATCGTGAAGGAGACGTGCAGAGCTTAAAGGAGCAGAGTGATATTATTGAGGAAGTTGTTGATGAAGTAGTTCATGCCTATCATGGTGGCTTCAACAAAGCAATTCAAAATTATTCTCAGGTTTCATAATAGTTCATTCTTTTGGTTCCCTTCTGGAAAGCATCGTATATCTGACAAATAAATTTTTCTTTATGGATCTGAGCGCGGGGTTAGGTATAGTTTGCATATTCTGGAGATATTCTTACTTATTTTGGCACGTGTTACTGACATGTGGATGGGTTACCTGTACATTGAGGGAAGACTGAGATTTCTTCAAGAGATCTCTTCACGATTGGTGAATTTCAAGGAAAAAATTTTCTAAATAAAAACACGTGTCAATTGGCCAACTAATTAAATTTAACTGTGCATTATAATCAACACTTGAAATGTAAAGCCATAACTATATTTCAAGTCTTTAACAGGACATTTTTTTGCCTTTCTTTTTTTCCTTTTGAAATACTTCTATTCTGGGACTTTTAGGAGAGATTGTAATATTATTTAATCTTATATTCATTTTTACTTGTATAAAAAGAGAGCTGAAATGCAATTTGTTCCACCTCAGATAGGGTACAACACCACCATGGTCTAGCATTTGGTTTTATCCGTTTGAGCGAGTTACAAACGTCTGACTCATTCTTTTGAGCGAGTTACAAACGTCTGACTCATTCAAAATTTGGAAGAACCTTGTGAGTCTGGTTAAGCTTTCTGAGCTAGAATGAACGGATATTGATCTTAAAGTTTGTCAATATTATTTTTCATGTCAACACATTTATGGTTGTCTGGTGGCAAAAAAGTGAGAAATGGTGTGCTATATACATGGAATCTTCTGCGTTACTATTAAAAGAGGAAAATAGGTTTTCTCGCAAACATTGCATTCGGACCGTTCAGCATCTTACCTTATTGTTGTCTGATTTTTTTTTTTTTTTGCCTATTCATTATTTTTGATGGAAAATGGCGACATATTGCTGACAATAGAGGGATGCTTGAACTAGTAGCAACTTTAGTTAACTTTTGAAGCAATGATAAATTTTCAAGAAGAGGCCTGTTAGTCAAATTAGATAGGAATAAATTGTAAGCTTGATTACTTTAGTTACAATATTTAGGCAATTGCAAGATCACAAGTCAATCTAGTGGTTTTTTGTTAAGCTCTGTCTGATATATGTTTTGTTTTTTCCGCTCTGGATTTGGAAATAGCTTTGTGACTAAAAGTAGTCAGCATTTGGCAAAATTCTGAAATAACAGCCTTCGATGAAAATAAATGAATTTCCTTCTGAATTTTTTTTTTTGGGGAACTAGCTCATTCAGAGTTAAAAGAATTCTTTTCCCTGTTTTCTTGTATAGAAATCAGTTCAACCATCCGCTTCTTTGTATTATTGTTAATCTTTTATCTCCTTCAGATTTTGCGGTTATTTAGTGAATCTGCTCAAGATATTGGGGTCTTAAAGGTTGATTTAGCAGAGGCGAAAAAACTCCTTGGAGCACGTAATAAGCAGTTACATCAATTATGGTATCGATCTGTTACTTTACGGCATATCATATCTTTGCTAGATCAAATTGAAGGCATAGCCAAGGTTGGTGGATTTTTTTATATTAGTTTTCTTTCACGTAGATACTTTGAATGTAATGTCTGTACTTCTTTTTATAAGATTGGATCAGTAATGCCTTTTAAACTGTTGGCTGCATTTTGAAAAAAGAAAGAAATTATAATTTTTTGGGTTTTGACTAACTAAAACATTTTGGAAGCACTAATTTGGCTGCTTTTCTACTTTAAATGCAGGCATATGTTTTCTCCTGATTTACGTTTTTTTCTTTTCTATATAATGAATGTTCCATTAATATCTAGTAAGCTCAAAGTGTTTCCGCTTTGTAGTTTTTGCAGTGTGCTGAGCTTGTATCATTGGCATCATAAAATGCATAGATTATGATATAGAACTTCTGAAAAATCACTGATGTCTCACATTTATATGCTTTCATTCATTGACTGTGGATGTGTGGTTAGCTAAGAATTTTATCTGAGAAGAGAGGCAGATGGCTAGCAGATGCCGTAACCATCCTCTTCACAATGAAACTTTCAAGATGAAATAGGCCTGTCCTAATTTCAGTATAAGAATTTTTTTGGTCTCTTAAATCTATATTTTGTCAATGAATTGAACCATGTTCTCATAAACAGCATTCTAACTATTCCTTCTGATTGGCCTAGTCATAAATACTAAATGACGAAATTTTAACTCATGGAAGACTGATAGTTTTGGTGGAAGTTGCTGCTCCTAACTACGACTGTTCAATTTTTTTCGACTATATTCACGTTTCTTGTTGCCATATCTGCAATTATATATTAATTGAAATTCTTATTCAAGCAGAGCTGTAAACAAGAGGAACATTTTGGAAAAAAATGTCTTCTTTTTCTTATGACAGTGTTTCACTGTTTGTTCTGTCTTGTTTCTTTGACAATGTTTTACCAATGCTACCATATAATCTGTTTCCTGCTGAAGTTCAGTTATTTATCTTCTCTCTTTCTAATTCCCCTTAGGTTCCTGGTCGTATTTAATGCTACTATTTCAGAGCTACCTGCTGATAGTCTATTACTTATTTATCTCGTCTCTTTCTATTGTGTCTTAGGTTCCAGGTCGTATTGAAAAACTCATCGCTGAAAAGCAGTTTTATGCTGCAGTGCAGTTGCATCTTCAGTCAAGTTTGATGCTTGAGAGAGAGGGCCTCCAAACGGTTTGTTATTCTTTCCTTTCGTTTTTCCCAGTATCCAAAAGTTGGTTTTGTGAAGAATCATGCAGATTTGAGTCTTATTTAACATAGTGACTTTCAACTCAATTCTTCAACCTCCACAACTTGAATTTGAATTGTTGACTTGGCACTTTTTAAGGATATTATATTAATCGAAGTTTGTTAAGTCATTGTGAGAGTACAAATTGCATCTTCTTTTTCTTCCTGTTCTTATCATTTTCAGGAATGATATGAAGATGCAGATATAACAGGAGTCTAACATTATGAAGGAGGCAATTGCCATTGGGAGAGAGAAAAAGAACGCAACATACCTCCTATATAAACATAATAGTGTGAGAAGTGGGAACTTGAGAGTACCTCTACAATCTCTAATAGTGGCACTATTTTTTATTGTATTGGTTGCCAATGATGCAGCTTCAGAGTTAGCAATATGGTTTGAGAGGACGTACCTCATTGCTAAGCCTTTCTTCTCAAGTGAATGCAATATATTTTCACATTAGATTTGACATATAAATATTCGAGTCACACATTCAGATTCTATTCCGCAGTCACTGATTTTAATAGATAGACAGCCATTATATGGAGGACGGCATTAAGCTTAAGTGATTTTTTTTCTTTTTCTTTTCTGGGTATTATATCTCTCACCATTTTGAGGTGCTTCTTTGTGTACTATTCTCTCTTCATGCTGTTACATCTGATTTGAGTTTGCAACTAATAGTCAATGTCCTTAGCATCAAGTATCAACTGCAGTGAACAAAACCATTATCTTGAACATTGAGCATATCTGAGCACTAGAAGCATTATCTCTTTCTTACATGGAAGGGCATTAACTCTATCTGAATTTATTTTTAAGAAATAAGTTCTGCCTCCTATCAATTACATCTCACAGGGTCCTAAAACCTGGTAATTTTTTTTTTTTTTTGATAACCAAAAAATCATCAAATAATTATTGTAGCATCGTCAATCATGGAATAAAATAGGAAATGAAAGAAACTATCTTACTGTTCACTGAATGGGGTTTCTGAAACCACTCACCTAATTCCAGAATTCCCATCTCTATTTCTTGTTGAAAGGAATTTGATTGTGTGAATGTCCTTGATTGGCACAGGTTGGTGCTCTTCAAGATGTCAGGTCTGAATTGACAAAATTGCGAGGAGTACTTTTCTATAAGGTTATGGAGGATCTGCACTCCCATCTCTACAACAAGGGTGAATATAGGTATCCAGTTATTTCGCAAACCCTAACAGCCGTCCCATCCCTGGTTTATGTTAAATTCTGTATCTACCAGGGTGAATATAGTTATTTCGCAAACCCTAACAGTCGTCCCATCCCTGGGTTATGTTAAATCCTGTATCTACCAGTATTTTATTCTGGGAGGATGAAAATGGAGGTTTTCTAATTTCTCTACAAGAAGTATTCTCATCGAGCTTCAATCTGATTGCATAACTTGACATACTAGTCTTTGAAGTATATGACTGAGGGATTTACCCCATTCGCTGTCGGTGAGAAAATCAGACAGGTTTTTGGATGGCGCTTACATTTTTTTTTTGTCTTTTTCTTCATTCAGAGATATTCTTTGATTTGCTGTCATGGACAAGCTTCTATCTTGGAAGCATTATTGTTATTTTCATTTCTTTGTTAAGCTGATCATTCCTCCCCTCCCCTCCAACTAACTCTTGTGGCAGCTCAGTGGTCTCGAGTATAAATGAAATTGATGATGCAATGCCAACTACCACAGCTATTGCATTTTCTATAAACAATCCACAGCCTCTCTCTCGAAGAACCAGGTTGCTGAAAGGAGACAATCAGCTTGGAACATATGGTGCTGTAGATAGATTTTACAGACCTAGTTCTGTTGATGGAGGGTTAGACAAAATTCTATTTCTCAATGAAACTCTGCATTTTTACCTTTGGTGGTCGTTGCTTCCAATTTTGTATCTTTCACTTCCAGAGTCATTTTTCATTCTTTTCATACTATACATGCATGCATCTTAAATTCTTCAAATATAAGTATTTAGTTCACTGGCTTAAACTTAGTTATGATGATTTATCTATCACTTCTTATTGCTAGATAATTAAGTATTGGTGTTTGCTTTCTACAAGGCTGAAAAGCTTCACAGATTACTAGATGCACGCTGTTATTAGATTTCAGAATTACAGCATATACCTCTAGACTCAATTGATATCAATCTTCTCTCTGATTTTATTTCTATTACTTCTTCAAAAATGGACAGAAAGGGGCTGCACTTAGGCGGGGAAACGATCAGGTCATCATATGCAAATCTGTTAATAAGGACTTAGCTTTGGCTCATTATTATTACTTAAAGAAGTTCCTCCCTTCCCTGTTGGGCTCTCTTTTGTTGGTTTAGGTGCACTGTTTGAAATTTTGAATGAGTATAAACAAAAGTTTTACCCAGTACAGGAGAGTCAAAATATAGTTACAATTTGCCATGTTTCACATGAATGTAGAACATTGTCTAAGAACCTTATTATCTGATGCTTCTGAGCACCTTTCTCTGTCCAAATGTTCGTGCAGCTCTTCATTTGATGGCCATGACGAGAATGGTGGCATGGATGGGCTAGACGATGCTACATCTGATGGATATACTATGCCCAATGGCGGTGATACTGTTTCAAGGGATGGAAAAATTGTCTCTCTTCAAATTCCCATTTGGCTTTCAGATTCTACTCCTGATGAATTTATTGTATGATCCTGTACAAATATAAAATTATGTCAAACTTAATGGAGGAACATGTTTATCTTATCTAATGGGCTGAATTCATATGTAATTTTAAATATAGGAAGCAATGAGAAAGAGTGATGCTCCACTGCATGTCAAGTATTTGCAGACCATGGTTGAGTGCCTCTGCATGCTTGGAAAAGTTGCTGCCGCTGGTGCCATAATATCGTATGTCATCATGTTCAAGCTTTTTTTGTTAATTCGGACCATGTTCATGGCAATAAAATGCACATCTACTTCAGCTATTATGAAATAATTTTTATTCAAACTTTCCAATTTAATATAATATTGGGCTCGATAAATTGTTTAGTTCACTTCAAACTGCGTTATTTAAATGATTCTTTATTTTCTTTTCCTCAATGAGGATAACTACGAGTAGAGGTCAAAATGTCTGAGAAAGATGAAAGACAAACTAGGTGTTGTGTACGTTACATTCCTGCTGTAATATCTATGATTTTGGAAGTGATTTAAAGGCAATAGCTTAAAGTTCTTTGTTTCCTATCTTACAGCTGTTGGATGTCCACTGTTTTTGTCATTTGTTTGATTCAAACCAGGTTTTAATGGCCATAAATCAATAGTGGTTAGTACATTTCATAAGATTGACGACTGTCCAAAAGCAATGGATTATATCAATAGTATGCTATTGGAAATTGAACATCTTTTAAGTATCAGGAGTTATTTAAGTATTTGACATCACATTGTCAATATGGAGTCATCTAACAAACTTGGCCATTTCAATTAGGAAACTTGCAGAAAAATTATCTTGTCATGGATGCTTTTGTGATTTAAGTAAAATAAATTCTATCAATTATGAAGATTTTTCCTTTTGCAATTATTTGAGTGTAAATGACCCCTCTCTTCCTGGCCCAAATGGTTTGGAGTGGCAAAACATGATCCTGCTCAACAAGCTATCTGTTACATACATCTTCGGTCCGATGAAGAACTTTTCTGGGATAGATTCTGTTTCCGGATTATTTTGTCTTTTATTTAGTTGCAGACATTATTCCAAATTCCTTATCTTTTGTTTTTGGCAGTCAAAGACTGCGGCCTACAATTCGTCAGATAATTACTACCAAGATCAAAGCTCAGGCAGATCACGTTAACTGTTCAAGGACTGGCATCGGCCAAGCTGCCTCGAATATGGTTACAGGTCTCCACTATCTAAAAGGGCGGTTGGAGAACCACCAATTGCCTAAACAGAGGCGTCAGAATGGGTTAACATTAGCTGGAACTTTATTAGCAGTCAGCCCTGTCTCCCCAGTAATGTCTCCTGCCGGAACAGCACAAACTGCAGCAAAGGAACTCCTTGATTCAATCCTGGATACTGTTGTTCGGATATTCGGTTAGATAATAATGATTATGTTATGGAAGTTCATGTAGTTTTAAACATGACTTTTCAATAACTTGACTTTTTTAAGTGCGATGATTTTAGAGAACCATATTATTGTTGGAGAACTTCTTGAATTGAAGTCTTCTCAACAAGTTGACTTGAACACACCAAAAGTAGTGGCAGCCGATATTAACTGGAATCCTGATTCTGACGCATCTCATGATACTGGAGGCTACACACTTGGCTTTTCCTTAACTGTGTTGCAGGTAGTCCCTTCTCTCTCTCTTTGCCATTTCCTTTTCAACCCAAGGATTTTCAGTTAATCACATATTTTGTTATTATGGTTGTGTGCACTTAAAGTCTTGTTTTAGTAATTCTACTTCTCTATATACATGATAGAGTGAGTGCCAACAACTCATATGCGAGATCTTACGAGCGACTCCTGAAGCTGCATCTGCAGATGCTGCTGTACAAACTGCTAGGCTTGCAAGCAAAGCCCCCTCAAAGGATAAGAGGCATGTAATATAATCACGATTGTTGTGTCTAAAATGTTCCTGTATCTTCCTACTTCTTCTGTTTTTGGAACTTTTCCATTTTTTTCTTTTCTTTGTACAGTTTTTTCCTTCCCTTTTCATTTTTATTAGTAATCTACTATCATTGTTGACCTCAAAGTTTGTCGAACTATCCAAATATGCTTGAATTCCTTATTATGCTTTGTGATCTATTTACTCAGAATTTAGGTTGACTGATTTATTACTTATTCAATCAACCGTACATATAGGAGTACAATCCTCTCAATCAAAGAAAAAGAAAAAGGGAAGAATATAAAATCCTATTACTAAAAGGAAAAAAAATGCAATTCCTAACTAGATTAGAATATGAGCTAGAAGGAAATATTATCATAATTCATATTTTAACTTTTCTATTCCAACTCTCCCCCTCAAGTTGGTGCATCGATACACGCCCAACTTGGATAGTGATCTATAGAATGGCCGACCACTTGAAATTCATTGCTCAACTTTGATTGCAACTCCTAGTAAAAGCTTCCCTTCTCTATAAATTCTAATCGCCATCTTGGTTAGATTGTCCTGCATGAAGGGTTACTTGAGATACATGAGCAGCATAAGATCAGCAACAAAAAGCTGAAGCCTACACATAGACAACACACACAAGATCTTCGAACACAGCCGAGGCCCATGATTTGTCGGAACCTTAGGCCTACTAGATGGCTAGGTCAACCAAGATTTAGAGTTGTAGAGCTCTAAGAAAGGTCGACGGATTGGGTATCTAGCAGCAAGTAGAGTAGAATGGTCGCACATAACCCTAAGGCATACCAGATTGCTGCGTCGACCAAGATGAAGGGTCTCAATAAAAAAACTATAAAAACTGAAGAACAATAAATATCACAACAAAAAATCTGAGAACCATAAAAAATACTAGTAGAAAACCCAACAATGTTTGTAGCAAGAAATCTTTGGTTCAACAATATAGGGTATGATATTTTAACAATCCCTAGAGTTAATATTTGAAGAAAAAATATGCGCAATCAGAAACCACAATGCAATAGAAGGCCCTGAGGAATAATCAATCAACCAAACTAGACCCAATAGAATAAACCACCCACAATCAACTACTACCACACACAAGGGTAAAATTGTGCGAACCCGTGAACAATACCGATTGACAGTGTCACTGAACAGTATAGTGAAGATGAAGCTGCAATTATCGAACTTTTTTTTTTTTTTTTTAATAATTTCAGAATTTTCTCAAATTCCTGATGAAATTGAAGGAGGATTTGCAATTTAACAACTTAATTTTTAAGGGGTAGAAGGTCGCCGGAGTTAGATAGAGGGTAGAGGTTCAACGGATTTAGCCAATGTCTTTAGAGATATTGGTAAAAAAAAAAAATTAATTTAGGGTAGAAAATTTTAGGGCTCAATTTGAAACCCTAATTTAGAGGTCCTAATTTTTGACAACCGAAGCTCTGATACAATCTTAATTAAATCCGACTTACTAAATAATGTATCAATCCTATATATAGGAGTATCCTTTAAATTGAAGGGAAAGAAAAAGGAAAGAATATATACTCCTATTACTAACAGAAAATATAGTGATTGCTAACTAGACTTGTATATAAGCTAGAATGAAATAATTCCATGATTCCTATTCTAACTAATTCTTTTACATATTAATGTTTCCCTGCATCATTGTGAACTATGTTTTTGGTATGTTGCAATTTGCAAAGTTGCTTTATGAATCAAACTACAATTAAGTATTGATATTTATGACTTACAGGTCAGAA